>LPNX010440319.1:66600-90498 GCA_001517045.1 Pseudotsuga menziesii
CCTTCTCTATTAACATACGCACTAACCCGTGGTGAAACAGACTGTGACTTACATGCTTTGGTCCCTTCTTAATGGCGTTTGACATTTTAAACAGACTGTGAAGAAGATAATAAGGGAGATTGATGGGAAATCCTATGAAAGCAGCCATCAAACGAATGTGATACACATAGGCCGAAGACAACCTACCTTCGCAAGTTAAATAACGATGAATTAAATCGAGCACAGGGCGACAATCTTTCAAGAAATACTTACGTGCAACCCCTGTTCGAAAGGACACATCTTGCGTCGGGTTTTTCAGCAAACTTCTCCATTCCGTAATCTCCATCCTCTGATACTTGAACCACTTTTGTCCGGACAGAGGGAGACCTGTTGCATTCGCAACCGACCTCTCATCAACTCGAAAACACAAATCTCCAACTTCAGCTTGGTAATTTACCAGGGACAATGCAAATACTCTGGTGACTTCTGGATTGGAATCAGAAAACCTCTCTAAGAATGGCAACCACCCGACATCCCTAACTTTCTGCAAAAGCCCAGGGTTCGAATCCAATAGGGTTAACTCGTAAGGCTCAACTCTCACAACAGGAGCCATCGCTGATCGTTTGTGAATACGAAACCATGCACCAAGCACTCGCCACCACTGAATCAAGGACAGAAGAGTAGGTTGAGAGCACTTGGAACCGAGACTTAGCAACAGTAAGTAATGCAAAGGGTGAGCCATGGGTAAATACAGGCGAAACCCTTGCGGGCTCTACATGATCAGAGCCATCACTACTCGGAGTGATAATCGTAAATGACGGTCGAAACCCTGAAAGACTGATGTTAACCCCATCTAGCCTGCATTAAATGACCAGAGAGCGCGAGGTGTACGTAGTTACAGGTGCTTCAATGGTGGATAGCCACGACAGGGAGTATGTATGTGGAGGACAAGGTAAGAATGAGTGTCATAATAACACTCTGAAATGGTGATAAACGTGACTCGTGCCATGAATCACTTCCAATACAACCATAATATATGCGACCTCAACCTTATGTTCAATCCATTCATCAAAGGTGGCGAACAATGATAAACCATATAGTTTAAAACTGGACCCTTTACATATTGTCAAATGCAAGTCAATATTAACGTAGCCCATGGTTAACGAACCTTAGGATGTGACAATGTAAATCATGCGTCCAAGCTTAAACATAATCCCAAAGCTTAAGATTTTAATCACCATCACTCTACTTGGCATGAACACTATGTTAAACAACCTCATTAATATTTATAAAAATGAAATCGACTAAACGAATGTCTATTATTCAAAGGAACATGCAAAACTAGGATAGATAACAACGAGCATAAAAACCATGAATACTCATAAATCAATCTTCCTAGTCAAAGTTCATCCAGACCAGTAATTCAAAGGCAACGATTTCATTGTAACTTGCAAAGGTTGTTCATAAATGTTGAACTTCAATCAATCAGTAGCTAAGGAAACATCCTTCTTTCAGTAGCCGAATTTATCTCTTTTAAAATTTAAACATTTCATCGAACAAAATGGGATTTTGTTCGATGAAATAATGATTTTAGAAGGCTGTTGAGTAGGGGCTCAACATGCTGACAGTATTTTTCTAATTGGGATAGACTGAGGCATAATGTGGACCATTTCATTCCCAACACTTTACAGTTTCTTTTCGTTCAAAGTTCTTTGTGTAATTACTGTGATTATTAGCAGGCTCTTTATTTTTTTGATTGTTCTGATTGTTCTGTGAATTATTCTTATTCCCCTGCAAATTCTTATTAGAAAAATTTATGGCATTATTATTTTTAGAATTCCGATTAGGCACAAACTCTTTCTTCTTTTGATCATAATTATTATTCCTTTTGGCCTTCCAATTGGCCATACTCTCCTTTTTCTGATTCTGTTCATAACAACAATTTGCTTTCCTCATAGCTTCTTCTAGGGTTTTTGGATTGTCATACTCAATCCTATCATTTATGTGATAAGGTAAACAACTGAGAAACTGTTGTAACTTAAGTTTTTCATCCACAAGGTATGGCACATACCTAAGCAGACTTAAAAACTTACTGTTCAAATCTTTCATAGTCATTGTACCTAGTTTTAGCTCATAGAATTCTTTAGCCCTTTCTTCATAGTACTGTTTAGATAAAAAATTATTTTTAAAGTATTTCTTGAATGTAGTCCAATTTATATTCTTCTCTCTTATACCTTTCACTCTCTTTAAATGCCACCATATATCAGCTTTCCCTATAAGATTATAAATATCCATCCTAGCCTTTAATTGGTTAGAATAGTTATAAATATGGAAGTACTTCTTCATCTCGGATAACTAGGATTCCGCTTCCTCCCCCTTTTCAGTTTCTCCATTAAATGTTGGCGGCTTGATCTTCTTAAACTCCCTAGAAATTTCTTCATAAGGTTTATATTTTCTTTTCCTAGTATGGTGGTTATCCTCACTACTGTCACTAGTATAATGAGAATTATAATGATCACCAAATACTTCAGAAGATGAGCTACTTTAATTTTTAATCTGTTTAGTCTTTTTATACTTATTTTGGTAACTTATATATTTTGAATTAGCTCTTTTACCCCTTCCCTCAGTATGAAATATTTCTATTAAGGTCTGATTCAGCTCCTCCTGAGCTCTCAAAATCCTCTCATTTTCTTTTTTAACAGATTACATTTCAGATTTTAATTATTTTACTGTTTGTAAAAGTTCTAAGGAATTAGTGGTTATGTCTTCTTGTATAGGTTCTCTTTGTAAATTATCTTGTTCAGTATAGGGAGATTCCTCTTCCGCAAATTCCTCCAATCTTTCCACACCTGTCGTTAAACTCAGAAACAAATTTCTTTGTTGAGAACATTAAAAGAAAACAACATCAGCAAAATGATTTAATTTCACTATTCCATATAAGCAAGTTGAGCTTCATCAAGGTCTAGTGTTTGAACCTTGTGCTATGATACCACATGTCATAACCCTAAAATTTCATAAAAAAATTACAATGTTTAAAGTAACATAAAATGTCTGAAATCGCAGTTTAGTAACTGCTAGCGGTTAGCGGATAATGAAACAGTTTTAACCATTTTCAAGGATTAGTTTCAAATACAGAAAAACTAATACAACTTTAATTTTTATAAGTGATATAAAAATTGTCTTGCATTTAGTTGTTGTTAGCTATACTGATGATTTACTTTTGTCAAGTAGGTGAGAAACCATGTTTGAAATCAGGGCTTACTTAGCATTCTGCTGTTGGGCTATAGGGCAGACCCGGGTTTTATACCATTCACTTCGCACCAACAAAAGACCCACAGTGTTGGCCCTTTCGGCAACAACCTGCGAGTAGGTTGCAGTCTCACCCGAAACAGCTATGGGGTGCCGCAGAATCAGGTTTCTGCAAGCAGAAGAGAGATTTTACTATACCTTTAGCCTTTAATAACTTATACTCATATAACACAGAGCTTCGAAATTCACATATATAACTTCACAGCTAGCTAAACAGACAGTGACTTGCTTAACCCTTTACTGGGAATTCACAGCGAAGTTAGTATCTTAGCAGTGATCTTACTTATCAGATATATATTTATCAATGCATGAAAGAACATAACAGAAATAACACAGAGAACCACAACACAAGATATAACGTGGTTCACCCCCAGTGTAGGGGCTACGTCCACAGAACTGTGTTTTATTCAACTCTTTACAAAACCCACAGTTCTAATCTGCACACTCAACTGCAGATCCCTTCAAGTCCCCAAAGTCACGCATACAGCTGCAGGCCTCTGCACACACAGCTGCAGATCTTCTTAATCACCCACAAACCCTCTGCGCACACAGCTGCAGAGGTCATCCACGCACATAGCTGGGACTTAACCTTCTCTTACAAAATAGCCTTAGCTTCGCATCAATTCATCTTACATCAAAATCCTAACTTGACTTCTTTACAAGAGTGCTTATTTATACATTGCACTTATTACAAAACCAAGGGCTTAAACCATGGGCACCCCGAACCCTAAACCCTGGACTTAAACCATGGGTTTATTACAAAAAGAGGACTTTGACTCAACACCGACACCCCTAAGACTATTTTGAGTCGTAACTCCACTTACAAACTCCCATAAACCCGCGGAGTTACCCACCTTAAGGACCGTTAGGGTGTGCGCCCCAACATCTGCTAACTTAATGGATTGTTGGCTCTTACAAGTTCAGCAGGTAAGCATTTGATCAAGTAGGAGTTTACTTCTTTAGCATGATAAGATGCTAGTATATAATTGTTTATTAAATGCAATACTCCGATGAGGTAAAGTAAATTCCTTCGTTGTTTTGGATCTATGACAATATTTCAAATTAAGCATAGTGACTTTTATCCTTATCATAATTAATGTTATTTACAAGAATGAGTTCCTTCAAGGTTTCTTTCTATCCTGTATATTTTAGTACCTAGTCAATTATAGATTCTTACAATGAGCATAGAGCTCATGATCCTGTTATAAAATTACTTCTATTGTATCATGACCTTACTGCTATTGTCATGTTTAAAAACTCAAGTGCATTGCTCTTTATGTATAGACATAACCCTATATTTTTCAAAGGTAAATTTTACAATGAGATGTTAGTTTTGTTAAGAGAAACTCTTGCAATGAGGTTTGTCTTCAGTGTCCTTGAAGACTCCTTCATTTATCAGCATCAAGTATTTCGGTTGAGAAGTTTAGAGCTCTTTAGTTTATGAAATAAATCATAATGTTAATACTCTAACTATCCTTTACTAGTCATGTAACAATACCAACTAATTTAATTTGTTGCTATGATGATTATCATCTTACACGACTAGTTTACAAGCTGTAATCTTAATCTTCATGTTATAACCATGATACAAAATTTATTGTAATATAACAATTAATTTATAATGTTACAATAAACAGTGTTACTTGTATCCTAAGGTAGTTTTACTACCTAGTACCTACTATGGTGTAGTTGAAAACTATGGCATGCTATATTAAAAGTTTTTGTCTCTTGATATACTATTTTCAAATCCTAGTATAATATCTTTGATAGCAAAGTTTATAAGATGAGCAAACATAAGATACGTTAGACTAAGGTCGGAGGAATAAATTTCATTATGGCAAAAGATATGAACTTTTAAAATATCGTCGATAGCATGGTTTGAAATAATTGGCAATGATAAGTTTTACATTCAAAAGTGCAGTGTTGACTATAGAAATCGACCCACTCTTGGTTATATTTATAGAAGGGCACATGGATAAGTCTCCACCATGCATTGGTTGACTTATAACACATCGAAGCCCTACTCTCTTGCATTTTTCTTTGAGGGTTTGTTTCCTGCAAGCTGCGCTGTGAAAACTCTTTGTGGCCATGAGAGGCCTGCTCTTCCTTAACCTTTGGCATTAAGCCTATAATACTGTGCAATGTGGTTTATGGTTTTGTAGTAGGTGTTTCAGTTTTTGTAGTGAGTTGAGAAAACACGGTGTGCGTGGTTTTGAACTACTTCACGTAGCTCAAAACCTGGAACTGGTTTTACCCTTGTGTTTGTCCATTCTTTGCTTTAGCATCAAGGAGATTGAGTGTTGTATCCTTGATGCCTCTGTCGCAGGCTTAGCATGAGCATTTTATTTCTTCTTAGTGTAGTTCACTCAAGCCGGTGATTGTTCCTTCTCGGCTCCAAATACCTCTTACTCACAGGTAAACGCTTTTACTTTCTACTCATTCCTTTCGTCAATTTATTTTCTAGTTAAGGTTTTAATAAAATATAAACAGGGTTCTGAATAATGTTTGGTATTTAAAATTGTAGGCTACCACCAAGGGATCCAAAATTCAAAGGAAATGCCTCTCATGCGTCGGTTAACTTCATGGGATTTCAAACAGGTAAGCCCCGGTCTCATCGTGGGTTCTCCCTACTTGCGAAATGGGTTGTTGGTTGAAGGTTCCTGTGGTTGGAAACCTAGCTTCGAACTCTCTACTGGTTATGATATTTAGTTTGTTTATTACTCATATTTTAAGTGAAAACCCTTGCGGTGCTTCGCTGGTTAGCACAAACTCTTGAGCCATGATGTGTATGTGGTTTTCGTTAAACAAATTCATCCTTACAGCTTGATGATGTAATACAATTGATTTAAGATTATAAGAATCTCCTTTATGCTCAGAGTTTTTTTAAAAGACCTCTATCTCGTTTACTTCAGTTTTTTCTTTTACATGAAGACTATGAACTGGGTTTTGTTTAACCTGTCAGTAGTGTATTTAGCTTGCTATTAATATAAAATATTTATATATATTTGTTTTTAAGAAAGAATACTGTGGAACAGTCTAGTTGTATAGTTCGTAGGGTTTTTACTCTTACAATCAGTAATGTAACTGGTTATATTTTAATACAGGATTATTATGTATTTGGTTTTAATAGTAGAAAGGGTTTTGACCCTTTGATTCTTACAGGCTATAAGCCTACCTGGATTTGAGATTTATATTGCACATGTTTAATTATTCTTGGTTTACTTTGTTTGTTATTTACATATAAATTTTATTTATTACTACTCTGTAAGTTATATTTATTTTTAATCTTTGTATAGAAGATAATGTTAAATTCTAGAACTCGGCTTTTAAGGGTTAAAAGAAATACTGTAAACCCTACAGTTTATGAAATTTTGTTTCTGCTTAAAGTATTCTTGACTCTATTTGTTTTAAGAAATGGAATAATGGAAGATAGCATGATTTACAGTTGTAAGTATGATGTTATCTCTGTGAGAAATGAAAAGAATCTAAACAGTTTTTCTTCTAGTCTTTAGTTAAAAAAAATACTTAGATTTTTAGTGCAGCATACTTAAAAACTAGAATAATCTCGACTCTCAATCATTTTTGTAAATATAAAAGGATTATAAAAGAATCCTTACTCTGGTTTCATTAATTTAATATTTAAAAACTATTTTGCTATTATCGTTTTACATGCTCTCTCAAATATTAGTTGTTTATTTTACTGTAATATTTTTATTTCCTATCAGTATACTAATACTTTAATAATAGCATATTTACTATTTTCTTATATTGTGTTTCCATTTAGTTGGTTAAAGTAAAATAATAAGTGCAAGAAAAACATAGCACTGCTTTTTCAGTGAATTTCATAAACATTGAAGTAAAATCTATTTATATTTACATTCAGATAAAAGAATCATATCTACTATTTTCATTCTAATAAAGGAATCATTTCATTTACTTAAAGCAATCCATCTGTGCTAGAGTACAGGTGTGGAAAAAAATAGCTTGGAAATTTAACTTCTATCTATTTCACTATTTACATAATCATTTCCATTTCTATAAATAATCTATAAATTTACTGAACTTAACATTACATAGTTACTTTTCATTCATAAACCATAAACACTAACAATGCTTGTAATAGATAAACTAAGAATTATTTAACTTGAAGACAGTAAAAAAAAAATAGAACCTATTGAGGAAAAGATGACAACATCTTAAGGAGGCCGTTCCTCCTTACCAAACTCCTGGAGAGTGCTCAAACAACGCTTTCTTAGGACCCCCGAATCTCTTCCTGGTCTTCTTGGCTAAGAACTTGGTGGAGAATACAACTGTAAATCCTTTGTCACCTGACTGGTTCAATTACCTCAGTAATAAAAAAGATCTGCTCTCAGCAGTATGATCTTCAGCTTAAAAGCTGTAACTAGTTCAATCTTAGCAGTTATCCCCTCAAACACATTCCAGACTCCCCTCCATTGAATTTCTCTTGAGTAAATTCAGTCACTCTGAATGATCACTTCTGTAGAATGAGCAGCCTCAGTTCTCTTCAATGGGAAATTTTATAGAGATGCCTAGGTCTTCTGGGTCAATTTTCATTAAATGAGCCACTTGCTCTGATTCCACTTTCTTGGGGAATCATGACCACAAATATAGGGAATTTGCCACCTGCAACAGTTGGAAGTGGTTTGAGGATGGTGCCACTTGTCAGTTTGTTCTCCACCCAGTCTCCTCCACCCATTTACCAGTAAACACTCTTTTAACAACTCTCCTAAGTTGTTGTCTCCTCATTTATTTATTTATAAATAAAATATTTTGAATTTACATTAAATATTCTTTACCCCATTGGGTCATCAATTACAACTTAGCATAAAATTTAACACAATGTTCCTCAAATAATATAAAATTGTTTTTGCAAATTGGGGCATGTGACAGAAATTTTTCCCAAGACCTCATCAAATGCTTTGAAGAATGCAGTTTTAATATGATACCCATAGTGAAAAACTGTGTGGTTGATTCCCTAGCCACTTCGGCAACATATTTTAAGGTCCCCATGCACCCTGTAGGGAAATATGAAATTTAAGTAAGGAACAATCCTTCTATCCCAGACAATGTGAAGAATTGGAAAGTCTTTGAGGATGATCAGAAAATTCACAAGTTCCTTACTCTCACTGGGGAGTTTGAGGGATTGGATGTTGGTGAAGAAAATGAACTTCAAGAGGGGGTTCCTCCCACGTGAGAACCTTTATAAAACCAAGTTGTTGATCCAAAAGAAGTGCTCCGGGAAGATAATGTTGTTGTCGTAAAAAATGAGGAGAGTGGTGAAATTGAGGAGGTTGAGTAGCAGCAGGAATATGTGAACAACCTCTGTGACAAAAATATTTTGCAACTGAAAGGTAACACTATCCCCAAGGCTCTATTTCCTCTAGAGAGACTATTTGATCCTAATTATGTAGCTAAATATCCTCAACTGATCCCAAGTTGTGAATATGTTGAGGATGTAAACATTGGGACAGAAGAGCATCCTAAGATCATAAATATAGAAAGGACTCTTTCACCTAAAGACAAGAAAAATTACATCTCACTGATGAAGGAGTATTCGGTTGTGTTTGCTTGGAGCTACAAAGACCTTAAAGCTTATGATACGAGCATCATCCAACATACTATACCAATCAAGAAGGATGATATGTCGTTCAAACAAAAGATGAGAATAATAAACCCCAAGTTGTTGCCCTTGGTGGAAAAGGAAATCAAGAAGTTGTTTGAGGCCAAAATCATTGTGGCCCTTAGATTCTCACGCTAGGTGGAAAATCTGGTCGCAATTAGGAAAAATAACGGGGAGATAAGAATATGTATTGATTTCATAAACTTGAACATATTTTATCTGAAGGATCATTATCCCCTCCCCAAAATGGACCATATATTACAAAGAGTAGTTGGTTCGCTGAGGATCTCCACTCTGGATGGTTTCTCAGGTTATAACCAAATCATGGTCCATTCGGAGGATTAAGAGAAAACAACATTCACCACGCCTTGGGGAACCTTCATGTATGCTAAAATGTCATTTGGGCTTATGAGCAGGAGAAACTTTCCAGTGAGCTACGGAAATAGCTTTCGTTGATGAAAAAGAAAAGATTATGGTCATCTATCTGGACGATATCATTGTTTTCTCCAAATCTGATGAAGAGCATGTTGCACACCTGCTAGGGGTGTTTAGAAAATGCAGGAATTCTGGCATCTCTCTAAATCCAAAAAATCCATTCTTTACTATGAAAGAAGGGAGGCTGCTAGGACATATAATCTCTTGGGAAGAAATCAAGATAGATCCCCGGAGGATTTAGGCGATCAACAAAATTGAACTCCCCCAGAATAAAGTCGAGGTTCAGTCCTTTATGGGAAAGGTAAATTTTCTGAGAAGATTCTTAGATGCCTTCGCTGAAATAGTAAAATATATAACCAACATTCTAGGAAAGGGCTGAGAAATCAAATGGACTCCTAATGTCAAGTAAGGGATAACCTAGTGGAATCCAAACAATCCTTTGAAGGCATAAAGAAGGCTATAACTAAAGCACCCGTAGTTGCAAGCCATGATTTCTCTAAAGACTTCCACACATTTTATTTTTCCTCAGAACACACAGTAGCAGGGGTATTGCTAAAAAAGAATCATGAAGGCTATGAGCAGCCCATTTCTTTCTATAGCAAGGCCTTAAGAGATGCCCCCCTGAAGTACAATATCTTGGATAAGCATGCTTATGCTCTGGTACAAGCTTTAAGGATTTTCGAGTATATATCCTACATTCTCACATCATTGCTCACGTTCCCTCCAGTGTTGTAAAAGATATTCTGACTCAACTGGACCCTGAAGGACAAAGGGGGGAAGTGGACAGCAGTACTACTTGAGTATGACCTGGAAATCAAGCCTTCAAAGATCAGTAAAGGCCAAGGACTAGCCCAGATCATGGCTCAGTCCAACTGCGATTCTCTCAGCTTGCACATGATTGCTGAATTGTCCGTATAAGAGAAAAATCCCCAGGGACATCCAGGTCCCCTAATAGGTGAGCATTTTTTGTCATCCTCGTGGTACACTAATATCATTTTTGTCTTATAGCATCTGCAAACTCCACAGCACATGGATAAAACACGGGCTAGGTACCTCAAACAGAAAGCAACGAGGTTCTGTATCCTAAAAAAGAAGTTGTATTGGAAAGAGCCAGGAGGATTTTTACTGAACTATGTGGATGAACAGGAGGGCAAGAAACGTATTGAAGGATTTCATGCAGGGGAGTGGGGGGGGCATCACTACTGGAAAAACACAGTAAACAAGATCATGAGAGCAGGATTCTATAGGCCTACAATATTTTTTGATACTCATAAGAAAGTGGTTGCCTGCCATAAATGTCAAATTTTTGAAGGTAGAAGGAAATTGTTGCCATTACCTCTGAAGCCTATTCAGGTCAAATCCCATTTTCAACAATGGGGGCTAGATTTTATCAGATAAATTAATCCTCATTCTTTAGGGAAGCATGGGTGGATACTCACCGCCATTGACTACTTCACAAAATCGATTGAGGCCATCCCCACAAGACAGACTACTGAAACAGTGACCATGCAGTTTCTAGAGGAGAATATTCTGTCAAGGTCTGGAGTTCCTGGGAAAATCATCACTGATAATGCTCCATCCTTTAAGTCAAAGAAGATGATCGCTTTTTTCTTCAAATATCAAATACAGCTGGGGCATTCCACAGCCTATTACCCCCAGGGAAACAGACTAGCAAAGTCTCCAAACAAGAGTTTATGAGTATCATGAGGAAGCTGCTACAAGAAAATAAGAAATCTTGGCACACAAAGTTGATCCATGCTTTATGGGCTGACAAAATTAGTGTGAAGAATTCTATTGGCACCTCACCATTCCAGCTTGTTGAAATATTATAACTTCAAAGAATATTCTATATGTATCTTTTGTGGTCCCCAATAGTCCTACCATGAGAACCACTTGTATTACTTTGTACCCCTGATGCTTCTAATCAGAAGAACTAATAAGATTCATGAGGTAGTCCCCTCTAATTGTAAAGGTGGGTCATTAGCACCCCAGTGTGGTTACTTGAGCCTACATGTGTAACTCGAGCCTACATGATTTAACTCGAGCCTACATGTCGAATGAGTTAATTCAAGTGAACAGATGAATATAAATAGAGGTGTGGTGCTCCTCATTTGTGACACACACTCTCACTTCTGTAGCGCATTAGTGGAGAAGAGAAGTAGCTGGAGAAGGAGGAGGATCAGGCTTTGATCTCCTTGCTGGTTTTATCTTTTATCTTTTATCTTTTTGGGGAATCTATATTGAGGAAGCTTTTGCTGGGTTTTTCCCTTTAGGGTTTTCCCAGGATAAATCCTTGTGTTCCTTTTGTATGGTTGTGCTTATCTATCTTTCAGTGATCCTGTTTATATGCTTTTGTTATGAATATGAAATGAAATACTGATGTCTTAGCTAAGCATATGAAAATTTAACATGGTATCAAAGCCACCCTGAAAGAAGACATTGTCCAGCTATAGAAGCTAGGGATTCTTATTTTTTGGGTCTCTATCCACAATCGATCAACAAAATAAGGCTATACTGACTCTACATTGAAGGGTGCATCTTTCTGTTGAAGCGGAATTCGATTCTGAGCATTTTCAGTTTTGGTGCGAAAAATTAGGGATTTCTACAGAAGAGGAATTTTTGAGTGAGCCCAGCATAGGATTTTTCTCCTCATCAAAATTGAATTTTAGAGACCTGGATCAAGAAATTTGGTTGGGTGAAACTCTGAAAAAGTCAAACCCTAGTTTGACCCCGATATGGAAAAACCCTAAATACTAAAACTGCTAAGTTTTGGTACATTCGCTATATCCTGATATTGGTGAAGGATCAAGAGTTGCAAAATTGCAAATGCCGAAGATCAAATCTGGATTTACACTGTATCCAAAATTCAGCCTCAGGTTCGCTATATTCTGGGAGATATGATCCCTCCAAGTTAGGCTTCTAGCCTCTTCCATAATTCATCCCTAAACAGGACACCTGGGGATAATTGCTGTAGAGTGGGCTATAGAGGTCCAAATTGAATTCATGAAGAGGTTCCAGAAAAATCACAGGATTTACTTTCTGTGGTCCAAATTTCAGAACCTGAAGATGAACCAGTGACATGTGGAATGCCATACAACTTCATTGTTCTGAACAGTCCTGTAACAGGTCACCTTGGGAAAATGATCATAAATCCCAATTTGTGAAACCAATTCTGATGAAACCTATGGTTTTGGATCAGGTACATTCTAGATTACCTCAGTGCAAAATTTTCAGACATAGAGGAGCAAGAATTTCGGAGATATCATAGAAACAGTAACAGGCATTTATGCAGAAGAAATTGGAAAACTAGGGCTTCCTGTTCCAGTAGCTTCCCTCCGCTGTTTTCAGAAAAGGAGTACATTGGACAGCTCCATTTGAAGAGATATATATTTCTATCCAATAATATCTAAAATATTCCAAGTTTTGAAAATTAGGGTTTCTCTGACAAACCCTAGATCAGCCAGCTCCGGAAGCAGGGCGGACACCTCAAATCAGTAAGATCTAATCTTTTGCTATTTGCATTTGAGGTTCTCATTTCAAAGTGATCTATCACATCAGCTTGATGATAAGCTTGGTGAAGTTAAAAAATTCCAAGCATGGAAGTATTTGATCTCTCTGAAGAAAATGAATTGGACACCTACATGAGTAGAGAGGTTCCAGTTCTAGAGGGAGATGAACCTCAAAGCCTTACACAAGAAGAACTTGATCAAGGCCAAGAAGATCATTGTTGATTCAATCAAGAATCAACTTGTACAACAAGTGTCTTCCCTAAAGACACCGAAGATGTTTGATTCCTTGATCAAGCTATTTGAATATAAGAACATAATTCAGAAGATGGATTTGAGAAAACAGTTGAAGAATGTGAAGATCCAGAATGCATAACATCTTGAAGCGGTAGAAGAAGAAGCAGAGAATGCAGAAGTGGTGATAGCCACCTTGAACGGCCTCCCATGATCATGGGATTCATTCATGCGAGGAATGTGTGCCAAAAGGAAGTGATTGCTTTCAGTTGAATCTGGGAAGAAGAAGAAGCTCGTCTCATAAGAAGAGAAGAATAAAGATGGGAGCAAATTGAAGATCAAGCTCTCACCATTCAAAGAAGATCCCTCAAGCGATGAGGAATATGAAGAACTCAATTCTTGACGAACCTCTTATCCATCTTATCATTTGTATAAGAAATGATGATTTCATGGATGAAGAAGATGATGAAGCAGATTGATCAAGAAGGAGTCTACCCATGAAACAAACAAAAGATAAGTATTCAATTGTCATTTAATGATATTATTTTGTTATGCATTTGATTATATTCAGTTGATGTGTTGTTTGCATGCATGTGATGGGTAAGTAGCTCATGGGTCTATACAAATCTCCATTGTTAATTATCTAGAATGAAACCTATTTGCTGACATATTGGATTAGTGCACAATCTCAATGATGTCATCGTAGAGATGGAAGGCATCTAGAAAGTTTTTGTGAGATATGGATGAATGTTGTATTGGCTAAACAGTTGCATGATGCATAATAATTTTTTGTTATGCATATGTTTTATGAAATAGTTCTAACCATGCAGCTGATGCATTTGAATTGTAGGAAAGGTCCTGTAGAACCTCCTACAAGAAGGATGAGACTTGTTCCGAAGAACAAGTGATGACAATTCAAGATTCACTGCAATAAAATCTAAAGCTCCCAGGGTCAGAGACACCATGACGGAAGAAAGATATTCAGAGAGCGGTAGATCCACCTCAAAGGATGAAGACCACCATGGGTATGAGAGATAACTCAAAATGAAGAAAAGAATGCTATGAAAGAAGCTATGATAGTTGATCATGGGGAATGATGTATACGATATGATTTTGAGACATAAAGGGAAGTACATAGTACCCTCCATATGGATCTACAAGAACAAGTGTACAAAACAAGGTTCGTGATTTGCCTCAGAAAGAATAGACTATGACATGACATACTATATTGACCAGTATATATCAAGCATAGAACCACCTATACAGAATGAAGAGGGAAGATGATACTCCACTTCAGGGGGAGTGACTACAGAAGATATCTGAGTTTGACATGGTACGACATGATGGATAGCTTCGTGATGGATCGAGACTTTACCAAGAGTAAAGTGGGTTCCAACCTTCAAGGTTGAATGCAGAAGACTAGGATATGTTGATGACCTGACAAGATGAACTCATGGAAGATGTTATGATGAAAGAATACTAGAATGATGTTTGGGATATAGTACTCAAACCAGAAAGAAAGAATGTGGTATATTCCAAATGGATTTGCAAGATAAAATATGCTGCTGATAGAAGTAAGGAAAGACTTGTGGCTAGAGGTTTCTATCAGAAAGAGGGAATTAATTATAAAGAGACACTTACTCCAGGAAGTAAGGTATACTTCCTTCAGAACTATCATGCTAGTTTATTCCATGATGAAGTAAAGACAAACCGTCCTTAATGGAATGATTGACGAAGAGTTTTACATCAAATAGTCACAAGGATTTGAAGTTGAAGACAGATGGACTCACATATGCAAGTTGAAGAAGGCCCTCTATGTCTTGAAGCAAGCTCCCAGAGCTTGGTATGGAAGAATAGATATTTTCCTAATGAGCATGGGCTTTTCCAAGAGTAAAGTCTATCCTAACATTTACTACAAGTTTGTAGAAGATGAACCCATCATCCTATTATTATATGTGGATGACTTATTCTTAACACGGAATGAGAAAAAGATCATGGAAAGAAAGAAGAAACTAGCAGAATAATTTGATATGAAAGACCTTGGGTTAATGCATTATTTCCTAGTTCTGGAAGTATGGCAAATTTCAGAAGGAATCTTTCTCAACCAAGGAAAGTATGTGGTAGAGCTATTGAAGAGATTCAATATGTTGGAATGCAAAGCCATGGCCACACCCATGGACTCCAACCTGAAGCTGTTAGCTGATGACTCATCATAGTTAGTGAATGTGACTCATTACAGACAGATCATTGGGTCATTGATGTACTTATCAAATACCAGACCAGACATTTGTTTTGTTGTGAACACCTTAAATCAATATCTTGTTCAACCAAGACGGGTTCACCTAGTAGCTGCAAAACATGTGATGAGATATCTGAAAGGGGCTATAGACTTTGGTCTATACTATGAACCATGACTACAGATTGTATGGCTATACAGATGCAGATTGAGCTGGAAGTATCTCAGACAAGAAAATCACATTAGGTAGATGCTTTTGGGTCTATTATGAGTTCATGGTTTAACAGGAAATAGTACAGTGTTTCTCTTAGCATGGCTAAAGCAGAATACATAGCAAATTGCTCTGCTAAGTTGTGAAGCCATATGGATTTGGAAGCTGATATCAGGTCCCTTTGACTTGAAGATAGATACAGATGATGGTGATTCAATATTTCTATACTGAATATAGAGATGATGATGTTTCAGTATTCCCATCTGAAGATATAGATGATGATGATTTCAGTATTCCCATACTGAAGATATAGATGATGATGATTTCAGTATTTCCATACTGAAGATATAGATGATGTTTCAATATTTACATACTGTAGATTCAGATGATGGTGATTCCGTATTTCTATACTGAATATAGAGGTGATGATGCTTTCAGTATTCACATACTGGAGATATAGATGGTGATAGTTCAGTATCCACATACTGAAGATGTAGATGATGATGGTTTAGATGATGATGTGTTGACAAAACCTCTGCCCTGAGTAAAGTTTGAACACTTTCAAGACAAGCTTAGTGTGGTTCGGAAAGACCTTCCCCAAAAGGGGGAGTAGTGATGTTGCAGTGGGATTGTATCATCCCTGGGCACTTGCCCTAAAGTGAGCCGGTGACCTTGGTCCTCGAGAATGAAGAGGGATTGTATCATCCTGGGACATATGTCCATAATAGATCTGGTGACTTCGGTCCTCGAGAATGTGGTGGGATTGTATCATCCCTGGGTACTTGCCCTAAAGTGATCCGGAGACCTCGGTCTTCGAGAATGAAGAGGGATTGTATCATCCCGGGACATATGTCCATAATAGATCTGGTGTAACTTCGATCATCAAGAATGTGGCAGGATTGTATCATCCTTGAACTTTGGTTCAGAACGGATCTGGTGTAACTTCGGTCATCGAGAATGTGGTAGGATTGTATCATCCTTGAACTTCGGTTCAGAGCGGATCCAGTGTAACTTCAGTCATCGAGAATGTGGCAGGATTGTATCATCCTTGGACTTAAGTTCAGAACAGATCCGGTGAACTTCGGTCATCGAGAAGGTGGCAGGATTGTATCATCCTTGGACTTCGGTTCAGAACGGATCTGGTGAACTTCGGTCATCGAGAAGGTGGCAGGATTGTATCATCCTTGGACTTCGGTTCAGAACGGATCCGGTGAACTTTGGTCATCGAGAAGGCGGCAGGATTGTATCATCCTTGGACTTCGGTTCAGAACGGATCCGGTGAATTCGGTACTCGAGAACGTGTGTTGATCCCATAATTTCAATAGGAAGGATTGTCTGAGTTCCACAACTGTGTTGAAACCGTAATTCCGAAAGGAAGGATCGTTAGTAACTCCATAAAGACCTAAATCCTATAATTCCGAAAGGAAGGATCATTGACTTGATCCTGTAATTCCAATAGGAAGGATTTTCTAAGTTCCACAGATGTGTTGATCCCATAATTCTGAAAGGAAGGATCCTTAGTAACTCCGTAAAGACCTAAATCCTGTAATTCCTAAAGGAAGGATCGTTGGTAGCTCTGTAAAGACTTGATCCCGTAATTCCAACAGGAAGGATTGTCTGAGTTCCACAGATGTGTTGATCCCGTAATTCCAATAGGAAGGATTGTCTGAGTTCCACAAATGTGTTGATCCCGTAATTCCGAAAGGAAGGATCGTTAGTAACTTCGTAAAGACCTAAATCCTGTAATTCCGAAAGGAAGGATCATTAGTAGCTCCATAAAGACTGGATCCTATAATTCTGAAAGGAAGGATCGTCTGAGCTCCACAGATGTGTTGATCCCGTAATTCCGAAAGGAAGGATCGTTAGTAACTCCATAAAGACCTAAATCCTGTAATTCCGACAGGAAGGATTGTCTGAGTAGCACAGACATGTTGATCCCGTAATTCCGAAAGGAAGGATCATGTTGATGTTTTGATTATGATGATGTTGATGTTTTGATGATGTTGATGTTTTTATAATAATGATGTTTTGATGATGATGATGTTTTCATGATGATGTTTTTGATCAAAATATTAGAGTATGATGATGATGTTGTTGTTGATCGAAAGGTCAAAGTGCTGAAGATGATGTTGTTGATAGAAAGGTCAAAGTGTTGAAGATGATGTTGCTGATCGAAAAAGGTCAAAGTGTTGAAGATGTTGCTAATCAAAAGGTCAAAGTGTTGAAGATGTTTCTGATCGAAAGGTCAAAGTGTTGAAGATGTTGTTGATCCAAAGGTCAAAGTGTTGAAGATGTTGCTGATCGAAAGGTCAAAGTATTGAAGATGTTGATGCTGATCGAAAGGTCAAAGTGCTAATGATGATGTTGCTGATGTTGCTGATCATAAGTTCAGAATATAATGATGATGATGATGCTGTTCGAAAAAATCAAAATGTTGAAGAAGTAGTTGCGGATCAAAACAGTCAGAGTGTTGTTGTTACCAAATACTGAAGATTGAAGATGAAGACTACCTGATGTTGAAAAGCTTCCAATGATTTATAGATGTGTTACCCCGATGATGTTGATGATGTCCTCTATATCTCTCCTACTATTGTTGTTGTTGATGTTGTTGTAGAATACCCTTCTCGTTAAGGGGGAGTGTTGAAATATTGTAACTTCGAATAATATTCTATATGTATCTTTTGTGGTCCCCGATGGTCCTACCAGGAGAACCACTTGTATTACTTTGTACCCTCAATGCTTCTAATCGGAAGAAATAATAAGAGTCATGAGGTAGTCCCCTCTAATTGTAAAGGTGGGTCATTAGCACCCCAGTGTGGTTACTTGAGCCTACATGTGTAACTCGATCCTACATGATTTAACTCGAGCCTACATGTCGAAGGAGTTAATTAAAGTGAACGGATGAATATAAATAGAGGTGTGGTGCTCCTCATTTGTGACTCACACTCTCACTTCTGTAGCGCATTAGTGGAGAAGAGAAGTAGCGGGAGAAGGAGGAGGATCAGGCTTTGATCTCCTTGCTGGTTTTATCTTTTATCTTTTATCTTTTGGGGGCATCTATATTGAGGAAGCTTTTGCTGGGTTTTTCCCTTTAGGGTTTTTCCAGGATAAATCCTTGTGTTCCTTTTGTATGTTTGTGCTTGTCTATCTTTCAGTGATCCTTTTTATATGCTTTTGTTATGAATATGAAATGAAATACTAATGTCTTAGCTAAGCATATGAAAATTTAACACAGTTGGTCTATGGTTTGGAGGTAATTTTACCTAACTCCTTGAGCTTTCCAGTAATGATATTGTTGCAAGAAGAGGACGTTGAAACCCATCCTACCCAGAGGAGGATGTATCGATTGGTTGAGTTACATCAATAGAGGGAGCAGATTTTCAACAGGACTCAGCAATTTCAGGACAAGATGAAAGAGATTTTTGATAGGAGAACCAAACCTGATTATTTCCAGATAGGTGATGTAGTGTTGCAATGGGATGCATTGCATGACGAGAAGGGGAAACATGGAAAATTCGATCACCTGTGGAAAGGCCCATATAAAATTGCAGCTTTCAAAGGAAAGAATGCTTATATGTTGGAAGAAATGGAGGGTGGATTGGTATCTGGAGCTCCGGTAAATGGAATGCTCCTCAAACATTACTTTTTGTAAGAAAACTCAGCCCCATTATCATTGTATATGTCATTTTATTTTAAATATTGCATGTGTGGATGGCACTCTGACAGACTTAAAGCCCGAGGTGAAGGTAGTAAGGTCTCCAAAGAATGTTGTTATTTGGTTTTTCTTTTTAAACAAATTTTGCAGTTGCAGATCCCAAAGCATAGTTTGAGAATTGCAGGAAGGATTGGAAACAGCCCAATGGATAAGGCACATGGCCTACATAGTTATTTCCTACCTCACAAGGAGGATAACATCCTCGAGTTGGAGCCATTGTTAGCACCTGGTTCGCACAAGTGTTAAATTTTGGAATACTTTGCAAGTGGGATTAGCACCATTTTGAGCTTAACAGTTGACAGGTGAGTAGGGAAATAAAAAGAGGAAAAAGGTCCAAAAATTCCCTTATCATAGGAACATGAAAGGCATCATGAGGCTCTATAGGTTATGCAGTGATCAAAATGAAGGGTGCAGATTACTCAGCGATGACGATCAATGGTTGCTAAGGACTTCGCGGAGTAAAGTTGCACGGGGAGATAAGTTATGGAGGATTGTGAAATGGGTTACACCCTCCAAGTTTCAATGGTCACGATCTAAAGGTGTCATAGATCTGTGGCTAAAAATAATGTTGCAGTGGAAACTCATACGATGGGTAAACCAAGTCAGGGCCCTCACGATCTCAAACGGGCGATATTCGCGGACGACAGGTGTTTTCGTGTCCTGAAGTTGTGCAAAGATTATTGAAGGTGGGGCGCTGCGAAAGGTTTGTAGGTCCCGCATGGTTAAACGGTGGAGATTTGATGGGGATTAGATCAGCAGCTCAGATTCATTTCATGTTCTGAAAGTGCATGGGGTTTAGTGAGAGGATCTGCTGCGAAATCCAGTAGGACATCAAGTTTTGGATGGCGGGGATCTGGCGGAGATCTAATCGACAGTTCTTGTGGATGTCGTGACAAATAGGTACAAGGAAGTTAAGGAGGTAAGCGATTGTGAAATTGCGCAAAGCACCAAATCAAAGGATGGCTAAGATCCCTTATACAGGAAATTTACTGCCATGTTTGATTTCACAGGGGGCAAAGTGCGAAGAGGGAAAGATCAGTTCAGGTGCAAAGAAAATTTCAAGCATGGGAAAAATTAAGTGGCGTAGATCATTCCTGAGGGACTAAAACCATTAGGAGATGTTCTAGAGCATCATTATCAGAGCAAGCAAGCATGCCTCTTAGACGCTCCATTACGATTTCCAATCTAGCGTATCTGAGATTCCTTATTTCCTGTTTTAGATAAATTTCATGGCGAATCTGCTACATAGGGAGTCTGTTAGAATTTGAATGATGATTCGGGAGTCGATCCCCAAGTTTTGTAACAGAATTGGGATCTATTTTGAGGTTGGTCTCGGGAGCCATAGAACTATAAATATGACCTAAATTGATGAGGAAAGGGTTGGAACTTTCATTCAGAAAGAATTCTTCTCTTGTGTTTGTCCCTACAACTTTCTTGGAAGAGTTAATGAGAAACCTTCTCCTGTGTTTCTGAGATTCATCATGGTGTTCTACATTTAGTTTGTTTTTCATGTTTTATCATGTTCATTTTTGTGTTTTTCTGATAATGCGCTCTAGTTTCATATGAGGAATTTGTTTCGTTAAGCACTCCCCGTATCAGATGTTGCATTTGTGATGTGTTTATGATGACTATTATAGAACTCACTCTTAGGTAAGTGCTTTGTATCAGTTATTAGCCTTCATTTTTGTTGTTCCTAAATTTGGTGCAAGAGATTCACCCACAAATAGGTGCCTCTCGATTCACTGGGATTCTTCCTCTTTCTCCTATCACCCTTTCAAGATATTTGATTGTTTGTGACACTTACTTTTCCTTGGAGTACAAATGAAATTCCCCTCTCATTTTCCCTATAATACCCTTGATTGATTCAGTTTTTCGACTCTGTTTCCCAATGATTCTTCCTTCATGCCTATCCTGTCAAAACCCCAAATTTTCTGAAAAAAATAAAATTTTTAAAAGCATATAATTTCCATAATTGCAGTAAACTAATTATTAAATTAGTTATATGTTACTGAATTCATTATATGAATTATCTATTCGGTTAAATTTATTTTATAGAACAGTTCTTTTCAATTTACTGACTTGTTTCTCTTTTGCGACCACAAGGTGGAACTGTCGTGAATTTTCGAGCTTACTTAGCTTTCGACCTAATGCAGAAAGTTTTCCTGTTCTTACAGACTACAGGTAAGAAGTTTGGGTGCTGCTTATCATTAATTCTAAAGCAATCAGATATAAGTTCGTTGCACAAAAATAACTCAGTAAAGAATATAAATGCTAAACAGTTTCCAAATCTTATTGAGGTAAACTCGTTAAACTGTCTTTCTTTTTAGTACCTGTAAATTTACAGTTCTTAATGATTACTGAACTATCGGATATCTATCATAGTCATCAAGCGTCACAGTGCCTTGACTAAACATTTACAAGCAGAGTAAGAATGGCAGAGTTGTAACACCAATGGTTTACTTCCAAAAGTGCACAAATACAATTACATCGTATTGTATATTAATAAGGGGTTTACGTGTTACTGTTTTCCTTTTCGAACTTTGAAATTTAAGGGGTTTATATCTTTTATTTCAAGCTACTCTTTAAGAAAGATATACTACTGTTGATGCATAGAGTTTTATTTAGACAACAACTGTTCCAAAGCATAATTAAAGATTATCTTTAATAATATAGATATCTTACTAAAAACAGGTTTTATCTCATCCCTTTCATAAAAAGGGACATGTCCTTACTGGACTGTAATCACTTAAAGAAAGCATAACATAATAGTTTTATGACCTAACTATTTAATGTTGGTGGATATTTTGTTAAGAGATTGGTGACATAACCCTTGTCATGTTACAATTTATTGTTAAAGAACATGCATGCTGAGCAATACATTCTCCACATAGACGTTAATACTTTCTTCTGTATCTTTTACCCAACCTTATTATTTAATAAATATAAACAAAGCCATTGATGTTAATATTAACCAAAAGGATAATTACCATAGTTTTACGCTATAAACCCTCTATAACACCGATATTAAACTTATGCCTTAATACATGTAGAAATTCAGGCCTGCAGTAGATTAATTTCACCCACAACAATTAACAATTGATCATGCAAAATTATCAACAATGGAGACTGAATATGGAGCTGTAACACAAAATTATATTAACTGAGTGTACAATAGCCAACACTGTAATAACATAGGCTGCTGAATATATAGAATACATGAGCAAATCGAATGCATAAGGAAGCATCCAAATCTAGCATAAAGCAGGCTTACCCAAAAATAGGCAAATCCCCCATAGGTGTAAAAAGCTGATCCCAAATCTATCAAGGACCCCACGAATTAGCAAGGGCGTATAGGCAAGCTAAAGAGTGGTCAAATGGCAGCTTGTACATGCTTTTGCATGGAGGAAAGAGTGGAGGAGGAAGAGGCAACAAAGCTGATTCACCTCACCTAGTCTTGCTTTCCTATGTGCCTTAAAACACTGAAAAAGCAGGGTATAAAGTAGAAAAAGCAGATGGGCGCCTAGGAGGCCAGGAATAAAGTAGATTTAATTCCTAAGGCTTTCCCAAGCGCTACATGAGTCAATAATGGCAAGTTTGACCTCTATGGATAGGCAATTAGCAACTTGCACATGGTGGGACTCATGGACTAGGCAAATAAGACAAAAATAAATGAATTAATGTCTAAGTGGGTAAATACTATGGGTTGATTATTCTAACACCCCCCCTTAAGCCTGACTTTATGAGTAATAAATCAAAAATATAGGGCCTAGCAACAAGTCTTAGTCACCCTTTTACATACTGCAAGTCCATATGAAACAAGGAAAGAGGCAAAACCAACTTGGGAAAATCCTCCCTTAAACATGGATTGTAAAACAAAATTGTAGAATCTTGTCTCCACTCATGCTTTGACAGCATGATCAGCAATCCCTAGTAGTGATTTGAGATTGCTGAAAGTATTCTCACAAAATGATTTTGTGAAGATGTCAGCTACTTGTTCTGAAGATGAACAGAAGAGTAGGTGAATGGTGTCATCATGCACAAGCTCTCTGATGTAGTGCATGTGAATCTCAATGTGTCTGGTTCTCTGCTTCTGAACTGGATCCTTGCAGATTCGAATGGTACTCTGGTTATCACAGTAGATGGTAGTTGAGTACTCAGGTTCGAAACCACATTCTCCAAGTAAACCCTGCAACCATAAACACTGAGTTGTTGCATTGACAACTCCTCTGTACTCAGCTTCTGTAGATGAGAGTGCAATGGCACTCTGTTTCTTGCTTGACCAGCTGATTGGCCCTTCTGCAAGCATGAACACATAACCTGAAGTGGACTTCCTGTCAATGCTATCACCTGCCCAATCACTGTCAGTAAAACCAATTAACTCAAGGTCAGAATTGGCTTTATAGAAAATCCCATGAGTCCTTGTTCCCTGAACAAAGCTAAGGATCCTCTTTGCTGCTTTCCAATGGATCTCATGAGGCTGATCCATATATCTAGAGGCAACACTTACTGCATAACAAAGATCAGGTCGAGTACGTGTCAAATACAATAAACATCCAATCAATTGTCTATACAAAGTGTTGTTTACCATCGGTGGAGAATCATCTTCCTCCAGCTTCACTCCTGAAAGGAAAG
>LPNX010440319.1:93533-123777 GCA_001517045.1 Pseudotsuga menziesii
ATAACACAAAATTATATTAACTGAGTGTACAATAGACAACACTCTAATAACATAGGCTGCTGAATATATAGAATACATGAGAAAATAGAATGCATAAGGAAGCATCCAAACCTAGCATAAAGCAGGCTTACCCAAAAATAGGCAAATCCCCCATAGGTGTAAAAAGTTGATCCCAAATCTATCAAGGACCCCACAAATTAGCAAGGGCGCATAGGCAAGCTAAAGAGTGGTCAAATGGCAGCTCATACATGCTTTTTCATGGAGGAAAGAGTGGAGGAGGAAGAGGCAACAAAGTTGATTCACCTCACCTAGTCTTGCTTTCCTATGTGCCTTAAAACACTGAAAAAGCAGGGTATAAAGCAGAAAAAGAAGATGGGCGCCTAGGAGGCCAGGAATAAACCAGATTTGATTCCTAAGGCTTTCCCAAGCGCTACATGAGTCAATAATGGCAAGTTTGACCTCTATGGATAGGCAATTAGCAACTTGCACATGGTGGGACTCATGGACTAGGCAAATAAGACAAAAATAAATGAATTAATGTCTAAGTGGGTAAATACTATGGGTTGATTATTCTAACATTACATATATTGGTTGAATTGTTACTTTATAAAGCATAAATAAAGTGTAAGGCGTAAAAAAAAAAGAACCAAGAATAAACCACGTTCATGATCAAATTATAGCTTAACTTTGTTTTATAGTTCTATAAGCTTTATAAAAGAATTGCCTCCTTTACATACATTTATAAGTTAGGGTAAGTATTGTTTACCTAGCTTAGAGAGAAAATTTATAATCATAACCATGCCATGATGAACATAGGTTTAAGCTTATTTTAAGTTATATGAACACCATAATAGATAAAGCATGGTTTGTAAATTTCCCCAGGTCCTTTATAATTGCAAAGTTAAAGTGTTTATACTAAGAAGGTCTTACGTTCTTCCATGCAGTGTGCATGATGGGCTGACTTTGTAACAAGGTTTAAGTGCAACCTTTGATTTATCAAATGATTGAGAATCATGTCTTTGGTGGAACGTTCGCCGAACTATACGATTCTACCCACAACACGTAAATTATTTGCTTGGTAACGTGGCGTTATCCTATCCATGCATTGCATAGTTAAAAGGCAGCAGTCAAACCCTAGCTTGCCATTCTCTCTATCGTCTTTGGGATCTTGTCGCTCTGCTGTAAAGCTCTCACCTGCTCTGTGACTAGTGTCTTGCTGTTGCTGTATTTCCGCTTGTTCCATCCTCGTTAGCTTGTCCTGAATGTTCAGTTAAAGGAGTACCGTCACCCATCTGTCAGCTGCTTCGGTATAACCCAGTGGTTTTCCCTTCGGGGTTTCACCACCATAACTAGCTCCATTCCAAATCCTTAAACAGCATAAATTTTTCCTTTACCATTGGCCTGTTACTGCGAGTCATGGTCTTGAGATTTAGAGTTGCTGGGGGTAGAGGGTTTTGCAGTGAACTGTGTTTGGATTTGGTTTGAGAACCATTACAGCTTTAGGGTTTATACCTTGTCGGCCGGTGACTGTAATTATTTGCTTCCTTTGGTCGATGCTGCGTAGTAACATCGTCTTCCTTGAAGCTGGTGAAAAGTCTTCTCCTTCATGTGTTGTTGGTAGCGCTTCTTCTAGCTGGTGGATACATTTTGGGCAACCTTGAGGTGAGCAACACCATTTACGTTTTATGAAATTTATTACCATTTATTCATTATCTAATAATTTGATTTTTAATCATAATTCTAACAACAAAAAGTGTGTCGAAACACAGGTACAACCTAACTCTCTTTCTCTGTGAAAACTGGTGCAAGGCTGCGGCGGTTGTTGGTTTACGGTAAGCCTAGTTTAACCATGGCATTTCCTCCTTGTTTGGTCCCTTGGGGACATTGGTGGGTTGGTCGTCGCGACCTGCAACCCTTACGGTTTTTCAGTTTACTCTGCTACTTGGGTTATTGTTTTTAGTTGGTGAAGAGACCTTCGCGTTATGCAAGGTTCTCCGGCTCCAGCCATGATTGTAAATGTTAGTTTTTACTTCTAATATTGTGTATATAATAGAAAATGTAATAGGTGGAAGGCTGTGAAAGCCTCTCTCTGTGTATTTGGTTAAGGCCGTGAGTACATACTCTTCAGTTTGTTAACTCTGATATGCATTTTGATAGTTGTAGGGTTTTACCCTAACTCGGCCATATATATATAAATGTTTACAGTTTCTTAAAAATTATTTTTGTTTGTAATCCATACTTCTGTAAATTATGGGGTTATTGGTTATATTGTAAAATATTTGGTTAAGCTCGATAATTTGAGCATACTGTCACTCTGTTGATTATTTCCCGCTCATTCATGTACTTGATTTTTATCCATAATATTCCTTATAAATTATTACCAGGGTTTCTTGTACATTACTTTTATATTTAGTTTGTTTTATAAAACTGCAAATGTTATTATATAACTTTTACTAAAAAGAATAAAATAAAACAATTCATGTTTCTTTGTGGAGTGCTTAAGTAACTAACAGTTACTTCTTTTTAGGTACAGAAGTTATAATTTATTTCATATTACTAAAATTAGATAGAACACTATAATAATACTATTGCTATACTTAGTATATAACCTGCATATAATGACTTTATGTTTTACTACAGTATTTATGTATCTGTCAGATACAACCTTTGAGAACAGAATTATATTCTGGTTACTGCTGATATTATGATATAAAACATTACTTTATTTATATATTAATGTTTTTCTTATCATTATATATTTTTATTAACTTTATTCTTTGTTTAGTTATAATCACAGAATAAATTAATATTTTATTACTGTTTTCTTACACTTACTGTACTAAATACTTTATAGAATTACTCTCTGTATTCTGAATTGTCTTGTTTATGTTACAAGTTGATAATAAAAAAAATAAAAGTAAAAGAACTAACTATTTTCTACACTGTTATTATCTTAAGAAGTAAAGGTTAGCAGTTGTATATTTTGTTTATGCTTAATTAGATAGAACAGGAATGAATGAATAACATATGTTACTTTCTATAAGTAAATTATGTTACTAACTAAATTACCTGTAGAAGTAAATCGAAATTATAGCTATTCTTTCTTTCAAATTGATTATTACACATGCAGAAGTTCAAACTGGCAAGAAATAAACGGTAAAGTTATAAAGCAATTTCATTTAGCTTAACCCTACTCTAGTTTTAACTATTATACTCTTCTCTTGAACTCAAATCAGCAATAAGGTTACTAAAAGTAACTATTGTATCAAGAACTGTTTTCTTTACTTACATATACTACTATCAGTAAATAACATAGCTTCTTTCTCTGTTTCTAATATACTGACAGTCTCAGTTCAGGTTATAACACTACTATTGGTATAAAAGATATTTCTTCTGACAACAAAACTAAAAGGAAAAATCCTATAATTCCAATAACATTTTTACTCTACATTTTCATCATATTATCTTTATTTATAATTTCACCCTTGTGTTGGAGTACGGTCTGGACCAATCCAGATGAGGAAAAACACTGGTGGGGTTTTATTTCTCATCGAAATGAATCTAATTACTAAACAAACTAAGAACACTTTCATGACTAAGCCCTCTAAGTCTTTACATCATAAACTTCAACATAAGATTCCATCATACACAGATATTAAACAAAGATTATTAAATAGCAGAACCTGTTATTGAGCTTGGACGACAACAGCGATGGGAGGCCATTCCTCCCTACCAACTCCTGGAGAGCGCTCAAACAGCGACTCCTCAGGACCCCCGAGCTTGCTCTAGTCTCCCTGGCTGGAACTAGGTGCAGCAATAATCAAGTACCAATATTTAGACTCAACACAAACCATGAACTTATCAGTAAGTTCTCTCAGCTAGCAAGTTGTAATAGACCAAGTTACTGCAGATTCTCTCTCAAAACACCTTCCTTACAGTTTCCCCTTTTCGCCAATGAATTCCTTGAAGTGCATTCCTCCTGAATGATTCTTCTCTTGGAAAATATCTGAGCCACCTCAGCTCTATTCATTGGGTACTTTTTAAAAGATTGCCTAGGTCTTTTTGGGTTAGTTGTCATTTATTGAGCCACCTGCTCTGATCCCACTTTCTTGGGGGATCATGACCCCATATATAGGGAAGTTGCCACCTGCAACCTAGGAAGTTTTTGAGGATGTTGCCACTTGTCTTTTTCCCTCCACCTAGTTCCTTCCACCAGTTTGACCAGTAACACTCTTATTAACAACTCTCCCAAGCTGTTGTCTCCACTTTTTATTTATTAATAATAAAATATTCAGAATTACATTCCACTTCTTTTGACTCTGCTGAGTCATCAGTTCCTACTTAGCATTAAATTTAACATAATGTCTTAGTAAATCAAATTAAAACAATTAACATTATTTTACAAAATTGGGGTATGTGACATATCCTACCATCTTTAAATATACCAACACCAATTTATATCAGAAATCTAGCCTTTTGACTACTTGTTTAAAGCTAAATGCATATGTGATTTTGTTTATGTGACAAAGAGAGAGCCCTCTTTGACTGTAGCGCTAGACTACAGTCTAAAGATTGGTTGAAATGGTTACCCCCATGACTCCTTACCAAAACCATAGGGAAAATACAGGGTGCTAACACATATTTCTTACGTAAAGTGGGGATTATCTGTGATCCTGGCTAGCGCCTAGATGCAACATCTTTTGCACCTCCTCTCAACTTTAAAGTTTGGACATTATATCCAATTATTCATGCGGTGCATGATGGTATTCCACAAGATTGACCCTCTTCCTGTTTTTTTATATGTTACCTTTAGGATCATATCTATGGATAAAACTTGGAGGGTTTAGAATAGAAAGCATTTCCTCAACCATAGATTGTGCAATCCTGGTTTTGACTATGAAAGGACCAACTTCCTTAGGTATCCTAAAAGTAATAGTACTACTATGTTTGACAAAATGTATAGCATTAGATTCAAATATTTTCCTGATATATTCTAGTGAAACAAATCCTAGGGGTTAGAAAGACGGGGAGATGGTAAGGAGGAAATTCATACCCATAAATTCTAATAATGGTGTGATCTTCAAAGAAAAAACAATCTCATACAATAGTATCTAGACTCAATTGCAAGAGACTTTTACATTTGGGAAATATCCGAGGAGGATAAAACCAAATAGAAATGATAATACCTTGGTGTTGAGGCCTGGAAATTCGCAGGCAACAACAGCAATGGATTCTCTCCAGTCAACGTTCCCAACTAGCCCATGACTGTTTGGTGTAGGGAATCCATCCGGTTTGAGGTCCGGATACCGTAGGTCAAGTAACAAAAATAAAAGGTTTTACCAGTTGCGGCCCGGTCCATCGTGTATATTTTTGTGTTTTTAGTTTTAAGTATGACATGCAAGTGCCTATCTAAAATGCAGATTGATTAAGAATACAAGGAGTGTTCACAATGTGATGCACAGGTTCTTACCTCTCGTCTTAGACTCTCTTGCATCTGAATCACACACAGCAAGAAATTAAAAATAACTACATAACCTATCCCTAGGAAGCAAGATTATCATTTTATTAGTGAGTAATGTTTTTTGTGCATGCATTATGAAAAATCACAGATAGCTGATACGTCTTCCAGAACACATGAACATTCAAATATATTTGAACAACCAGATAGCCAATTGTTTATGAACACCATACATCACTCATAGTGGAAATTTTCATAAAATAAACCAGAGAACATTCAAATAAGAACATAGATTCATAAATTTAGAACGCACTCACAGTTAATGAAACACAGTTGAAAACAAAATAGATCCCCTTCAACATTGTTCATTTTATCACATTCAAACATTCCACACAGCACCTTCTCCAACAGGCAAAATTTGTAGTTTATTATTGTAAAACGAAGTAGTTCCTCTTACAACAAGTGGTTCACAAGTTTCTCCAGGGAAAAATCCCTTTTCCTGTCCAATTCTCCTATACTTATACTACAAGCAAACTCTTGGGATGCCCCTCAGTGACCTTTGGGCTCCTCAACCATTTAATCTCACAATTTTGTCCTTTTGTGAGTGCTCATGATTTAGACAATACGTTATATTTCATTAAAAGTTACTAACACTTTTATAACGAGAGATCAGCTTGATCAGTGATAAACTTTCTTGAAGCTCTGCTGCTATCGAATCCGCTGGTCCTTTTATTTTTCCTTTTTAAGATCCCGTTGATCTCAGAACACCTCTGCCTATCACTTTTCAGCCAACTTCCTTCTTCTTTGTCCTTCAGCTATGTCTTCTTTGCAGCAGTAATCTGAAGAATCTTCTAAGTCCATCTGCAGTTAAAACAAAAATTCATCATTAATTCAGACTGCATCATTTCAACAAACATAAACCATACTAACAATAAAATTGATCATCAAAATGAGGCCCTATATTGCGCGCTTGTCGCGAAAACCTTAAAACGATAGAATATGAAACCTATGCCACCCATCAGACAGGGTAAAAACACACATAGAACAGGCAGGAAAAAACTTCACCGGTGGAAAAAAAAACACTAAAGCATCGGCAGGATAGCCTAATTAATAGGCGCAATGGCGGGATTCAGACGGACAACGAGTTCCACGAGACCAGTAATCCTATCGGCGTCGGAAAGACTAAATACTAAAGCATTGGGCGGTAAAACTCCTTGTCGGTGAACGAAATGACATAAACATCAGGTGGTTAGTGCATTATTCAGCCTCAATGGCAGAAGACGGAAAGACTACGGGCTCTGTGGCAAATAAAACATATCGGCAAAAACCATAACAAAACATCGGCGAGTGGAGCAATTATATGGTGGACATTTAGTTTTCTCAGGAGCCGCAATGGCAGAAAGCAATCCAACTACCACCTTCGATCAAATTCGTAAAACTTTCCGATATGTCACAGAAACATCATGAAAACGTTAAGTGTTTGGAAAATCTTAAGGTTGTGCAGCGGCTTAAAAAGTCGGCCTCATCTCCAAAACAGCGGCGTCATAGAGATCAAAAACCCCAACTCAAAACTCAACCAACCTCCGACAGCGCAAAGCAAGTCAAAATAATAATATCACGGAATTCGAAAAGTCAAAGCTATCTGTCAGAACATTCATCGTTCAGCTTCCGCAATGGAGGATCCGTAGGGAAATATGGCTCCGATGCATTTCCCAATTGACCTCCGATCAACCAAACTAAAAAATGTTAAGTTCCAAAAGACTTTTGGCTGGGCAACGATGAAAAGTTTGTTTCACCTCCGAAATAGTGGCAGAAACGAGAAAAAGACTTCCGATATCAAAGAAAGAAATCACAAATCAAAGGACAACATTTTAAATCCAACTTCAAATTCCACAACCCAAAGCAGTTTCAGACATAAGCAATTTTCCGAAAAGCATGAAAGCAGTTGACCTCAAAAAAAAATCCAAACTGGTAGCAGAGGGAAGACAAAAACAAAGTTCATGGATTTAAACAATTTAAGGCAAGATAAAAATTAAGAGGAGGGTCCAAAATTTCAAAAATTTGGGAAAACAATTGCAGCTGCAACAATTGGCGACTACCTGGTGAACCTAGATCTCTGGACAATTTATTTCTTAAGTAACAAACTATTTAACAATAAAATGAACATGTTGAATTCTTCTAGATGTATGGATTTCCCAAATGGCAAATATATGTACTTTTAATCATTGATGATAGTCCAATTCAGGAGAAAGGAAACCAAGATTTCCACGTCAAGATAACTCTTTTGAGGCCAGGAAGATGAGTTTCATTTATTACCTCTGTCTTCAGGTAGCTTCCAACTTGGACATCACAGGATTGTAACATATGGTAAACATAAATATTCATTTATTTCTCATTCCCATGCCATTTTGCACTTTTTTGTACTTTTGGACTTTTGTCCTTTGCATATGAGTCCTCCCGCATGCCTTTCTTTCCGAATTTTTATTCAGGCTCCTCTATCCATAGTGTCCTTTTGTGTGAGAGATGTATTTAACTTTCAGCTCACGGACAGAGAAGAACTTTTGGCAATTTAGTACTTATATGGTTCAGTACTTTGTTTTGATACATATTGCTTTCATAGGAGTTTTTGACTCTTATCTGCCTTTCGGCATTCAATTCTTGGCATGGGATCATTTATATATAATATACTGTTTACCCTGCTTCCTTTCCATGGGCCTTTTGTTGTCACTCCCTAGGACATTTGTAAATGTGAGATGGATGGAGCCTCGAAATAGTATTCCAGACCTTTTGATCCTGAGTTATTTTACGAGGATTAAGTAGGACTTCAATGTGTTCATATCCATTCAGAAAAACTGCTAAACTAGAAGAAATTCTTTCAGATAAAACAATAGTACACAGTCTTACACTCAAGGACTTTTATTACTTCAGAATTCTGATGCTCTCCATGCAACCAAAATTTTGCCTCTTTTATTGAAATCAACCAAAATCTAGCTAAAATCAACAGAAATAAAACAAATCAAAGTAAATGAACAAAGCAAATTATTTATGTACAAAACAAAAGAACAAAACAGAAACTCAGGAAAAATAAGGTTTGAGAACTAAACCATTTACTGGTAATTTCTCTTCCCACCCTTGTAAATCTTGCAATTTATAGGTTGAGGCGCCAAGTTTTGCCACAATCTAGAAAGGGCCTACCCATAACTATTGAAATTTCGTGTGTTTTCCTTTCTCATCATGAGGGTGATCCCATTTGAGAACCAAATCTCCCACCTCGAAATCTTTTGTTCCAGCTTTGTGTTTATCAAACCATCTCTTTAATACCTCCTGTTGTTGTTTAAAACGTTCTCTGGCCCTAGATCTAGATTCCTCTACCTTCAACAGATTATGTATCCTTATCTGCAAGACTTCATCATCTGATCCTCTGGATTCTTGAGCTATTACGGAAGATGGTAGCATGATATTGGGGGGTAGAATGGCCTCTTTTCCATAAACAAGGGTATATGGGGACACACCTAACGAAGTCTTGGGGGTGACCCTATCAGCCCAAAGAGCATTTGGTAATGCTGAGTGCCAACTCCTCTGATTTTCTATCACTATCTTTTTTAAAATCCTAATCAGATTCTTGTTCGTAGATTCAGCCAAACCATTTCCATGTGGATAATAATTTGCAGAGTAATGCAACTTAATTCCTTTCTCATGAGCAAATGCAGTTAATATAATCGAGGAAAAGTAAGTAGCATTATCGAAAACTAAAGAAATTGGAACTCCAAACCTGGTCATAATATGATCTTGCAAGAAGTCCATGACTGCATCTTCATTTACTTTATGCAACGGAATGGCTTCGACCCAACGAGTGAAGTATTCTGTTGCCATCAAAATATATTTGTGTTGCAAGGAAGAATTTGGATTTATCTCTCCAATAATGTCCATCCCCCACTGCTCAACAGGTTATGTTATCATTACAGGCTTTAATGGTCCTACTGCTTTAACTTGTCTTCCCCCACACCTTTGGCAGATGGTGCACTTTCTGACATGGGCATGTGCATATTTGAACAGTGTGGGCCAATAGTATCTGGCTTTGAGAATTTTATGTGATGTTGTATCTCCGAAGAAATGTCCTCCAGCAGGCCCATCATGTAAGTCTATCATTACCTTCTTAGCATCTTCTCTCTCTAAGCATCTAATAAGAACTCCATTATAATTCTTTCTGAATAATATTCCTTCAACAATCTAATATGAGGCTGTTTTAAGACGCAGTGCTCTTCTTTGCTTAGAATTCCAATGTTCCGATAACAATCCTGCCTGAAGGTAATGCACAAGGTCTCGATACCAGGAGTCCGGAGCTGTGAAAAGAGGACATACATCCATCAATTGTAACTGAGCTTCGTTTTCCCAGCTCTTTTCTTCATTGTCTTTACTTTCAGTCATTAGTTTGCACAATCCCTGCCCTTTAACTATGGATGCTGGCTTGAATTCAAGGTCATACTCCTGTAGAGATGTTACCTAGTTGCCTCTTCTTTATCCTAACTCTTTTTGTATGAAAAGAGACCTCACAGCTGGGTGTGGAACGATTACCTTTGTCTGATTCTTGAGTATGTATGGCCTGAATTGTTTTACCGCTTTGAACATGGCATAAGCTTGTTTATCCACAGCTGGGTAATTCAATTCAGCCACTTGCAAACCGGTACTCATAAATCATATGGGGAACTCATCTCCCCCATCTTCCTTCTGGGTAAGCACAGCTGCTAGTGAATCATCATATGCGAAAGTGTACAAAATAAAATCTTTCTCAAAATCCATACTTTTGAGGGAGGGTGCGTGCGCAACAGCTGTTTTGATTTTACTAAATGCATTCTTCTCTACATCAATCCACTTGAATTGTACACTTTTCTTTACCATTTGCTGCAAAGGTTTAACAATTTGCGCGAAATCTGGCACAAACCTTCGCACGAAGTTTATTGTACCCATAAATGACTGCATGCCCTTTTTATTATGGGGTAGAGGAATCTGTTCGATAGCTTTGATCCTCTCTGGGTCTATGGAGATCCCTTTCTTAGATACCACGTGGTCCAACAACTTACCTTCGGTAACGGCAAACATGCACTTCTTGGGGTTTAGTGAGATACCATATTTTCGGCAGCGTTCAAAAATCTGCTTTAGATGAAATGCGTGTTCCTCTCTTTTCTTTGAGAAAATTGTGATGTCATTGAGGTATACTACAGCACTACGGCCAATCAGACCATCGAAATCTATGTCCATATCCCTCTGGAAAGTAGCTCCAGCGTTTATGAGTCCAAAGGGCATCCTTCTGTAAGCAAAAGTTCCCCACCTGGTCCTAAATGTCATTTTAAGTCTATCTTCTTCAGCTACTAATACTTGATTGTAGCCTAAGAATCCATCCAATAAAGAGAATAGTTCAGAACCTGAAACCATTTGCAATATCTGTTCCATGGGTGGGACAGGATAATTGTCTTTATCTGAAGCGCGATTTAAGTTTCTGAAATCCACACATAGCCTGATTTCTCCAGATTTCTTCCTTGTCAGTACTAGATTTGAAACCCATTCCTAGTGTCTAACCTTGAAGATAATTCTGGCATCCAATAGTTTCTTAACTTCATTCTAGATTAAAGGTTCTAATTTTGGATGCATTTTCCTTAAAGGCTGCTGATAAGGTTTGATTCCAGATCTGATGTGGATAACATGTTGGATTATATTGGTGTCATATGTCTTTAGATCTTGATACATCCAAGCAAAAACATCTTTGTATTGTTTGAAAAGAGTGATAAACTTATTCCTTTCACCTAGGGAGCAACATTTTCCCAAACTCACATATTTAGGCTCCATTTCAGTCCCCAAATTAATCAACTCGAACTGTAGAGACGAGCTATGAGTCTTCACATTTGTGGGTCTTCTAAATTTCTCGTTTAAATCAAACATTCGTTCTAAAGTCCTGACTCCTTTAGGAATAAAATTATAAAATTTTAGCTCAGCTTGATGCTCTTCATCATCAATAATTGCCCCTTTGAAGGTCTCGTCATTTGTCAAGCATTCTATAATCTGTTGATCATCATCGAACACTCGTAGATTGGTAATCATATCTGGAACTGAAGGCCTAAAAAGCAATTCAACAGAGCATCGATTATTAGAGGGCACAAGCCTTGTAGCTAAGGTGGCCAACAAGTCAGCTGTTGCATTCTTAAGTCTTGGAATCGATACAATGTTAAATGCATTAAAACCTTTAAGTAAATCCCATACTTCATTTTGATAAGCTTTTAAATGAGGAGAAATGCAATGTATTTGATTTCGAATTTGTTTTACAATTATTTCAAAATCTCCAAACACTTTTAGATTTTTTGCCTTTAATTCAATTGCCTTTCTTAGTCCCTAAACTAATGCTTCATATTCAACTATGTTATTGGTACATTCAAACTCTAACCTACATGAAATAAAATGTTTGTTTTTCTTAGGGTCAATCAGGACACAGCCGGCTCCTGACCCCTCTAAATTTTTAGAAACATCAAAGAAAAGCGTCCAAAAATCGCTAACCACTACTGTGCGAGAATTAACATCTACATCTATGGCTAATTCTACTATTTTACAATCTATTTCATCAGCCTGTGAAAACCAAAGGAGATCAAGCTGAGCGTCCGATTTATCGTCGGCTTCTTCTGCTTGATAGTTTCCTGGTTCCAGCTCAATAAAGTAATTTCCCAAAACATAATCCACTGGTTCATTTTTACCTTCGAACTGAGTAACATTGTGTTTCATGTGGGGCTCCCTCAAAACTTTAATTTGATTTGGGCTTCCTTTATATGGTAGCCACAGATGTGACCAATCCGAGGCAAAATATCCATTCAGCTTTGCCGACCAATCTCTGCTCAAAACAAGTCCATAAGCTTCCAGTATGTCAGCCACCATAATATCAATGAATTGACACACCTTATCATTTGAAGATAACGAGAACATCCTCCAATTCCCCAATTACCTTCACATTCGTTCTATCCAACTGAACGACCCTCCAGGTAGATGGTTTAGGTTTCCCATTTATCTTTTTGTAGACCGATAGCGGCATGACGTTGACTGATGCCCCCGAGTATACTAGGCAGTTATGCACGTTGTGGTTGAAAATTTCAAAAGTAAGGAGAAAAGGTGGATTCTTGCTTTTAGGCTTACCTCCCATACTTGCTTCACCAATTTCTTCTTCTTGGGGCTGATTGTCAGTGGGCAGCCTCTCCTCTGATACTTCAAGTGCTTTCAATAACTTTTCTTTCTGCTGCGGCACATTGGACATTTCAAATAATGAGATTTTTTCCCTTACCTTTTTAATATCCTCCACAATGTCATAATCCATCTTATATCCTGTGAGATTCGGTTCAACATTATTTATCTTTTGATCGTTGGGCTTATTAAGCATGTTGATCTTTCTAGGATTTTGACTGGTGATGGTAAATTCTGGAATTTTATTATTTGAGGAGTTGTTTTGAAATTTCTTAACATTCTTTTGAAATTTCTTGATCTTCAGGAGCATAAGACTGCTTTCCTTAATCAACCCTTGGCTTCTTATTGTTACATTTGTTTCCGGGATGTCCTCGTATCTCAGATCATTTTCTTCCTCGGCATCAAACAACGATACACAGTCCCATAAAACCATGGTCTCATCCTCATGTTTTTCTATTGATTTATTGTTGTCTTTCCCTTCTTCATCGTTGCCTTCAGTTAATTTGGAATCCAACAGCTGATTCATAACCAACGTCATTGAATTTATCCATTGAGGACAATTCTTTTCAGAATGGGTTTGTTGGTGGAAAGTGAAAAATTTATCCATTCCTACCTCCATTAAGTTCATAGATGCAGGGTTGTGCGGAGGGGGTTGGGATTGATTATTATCTTCCCTTTTCTTGTAATAAGGCTTATAGAACTTTTGGGCTTCCTTTTCCTTTTCCAAGTCTATGATTCTGTTAGAGAGCTTATGCATCATCTTTGCCATTCCTTCGAAATCTGGTGATTGCTCCTCTTTAGGCTTAGTAAATAACAAAGCTTTCCTCCCAACATTTTTTTTCTCCTGGCCGTTCAGGATAATCTTCGATGCTTTCTTTTTCAGCCTCTACTCTCTCTACTTCCTCATAATTCTCTGCTAGCGTAGGTTTGGCTTTCATTTTGGAAAACATGGCCAACTCAGTTCCTAGATCTGAGGTATAATATTCAATCAGAACTTTATCCAAGGGTTTGTCAGCTTCAGAAAAATTCTTAAGATAGGCTGTGAATCTTTGGGTAAAACTATGCACCTTCTCTTTTCTTTCTTTCTTTAAGGCGCGCAGTCCTTTCATGAGAGTTGCATGAGTTTTTTGGGTTGCATACTTAATTATAAAAATCCTTTCAAAGGTATCCCAGTCTGGGATAGAGTTTGCAGGCAAACCGAAATACCATGATGCTACTGCTGCTTTAAGGGTGTGTGGAAGAAGTCTACAAACTACATCCTCATGTTCCCTAGCTCTTAATCCTTCTATTGCCAAATAGAAACTTTTCAAATGGTCATCCACTAACATCTTCTCAATTGGATCAAACTTGGGCAGCATCTTTTCAAAATCTTGAGGTAAGTCATGCAACAGAGGTGTTAAGTTCAAGGGTGATCTGGCTTTCCAAGCTGGTGGTGGATTTGGTGGGTTAGGTGGTTGATTTGCATTTACACTTGCCATGAGGCTGGGTGGAGAGTGAGGAGGTGAAGGGATAGGAGTATAAACAGGTGAACAGTAAGGTGTATTTGGGCCCACTTGATTCAAAGGTTGAACAACCTCCTATAACGTTACTTCTACTAACTCTTCCCAATCTCCAACCAACACTGAATCTTCCAAGATGGGACAGTATTTCTTCTTGTATTCTCTTCAAGGTAAATCAGGGATAATGGGTAATCCTCCAATACTCTTTACATAATCCCATGTGTGTCTTCTTAGATCATTTACCACTTGGTTGTCCACAGCAAACAAATGTTCTCTATTCTCTTCAGTATTTGGATCAGGAAAACTGCTTTCAAAAATATCACTGGTGGATTTATTTCAAGGAAATGGATTTCCACGTCCAGCCATGCACTGGCGGCCCTCCTTCTAGCGCTAGAAACTGTTGAGGCCTAGAAATTCGGAGGCAACAACAGCAAGGGATTCTCCCCAGTCAACGTTCCCAACTAGCCCATGACTGTTTGGTGTAGGGAATCCATCTGGTTTGCGGTCCGGCTACCATAGGTCAAGTAACAAAAATAAAAGGTTTTACCGATTGCGGCCCAGTACACCATGTATATTTTTGTGTTTTTAGTTTTAAGTATGACATGCAAGTGCCTATCTAAAATGCAGATTGATTAAGAATACAAGGAGTGGTCACAATGTGATGCGCAGGTTCTTACCTCTCGTCTTAGACTCTCTTGCATCTGAATCACACACAGTAAGAAATTAAAACTAACTACCTAACCTATCCCTAGGGAGAAAGATTATCATTTTATTGGTAAGTAATGTATTTTGTGCATGCATTATGAAAAATCACAGATAGCTGATACTTCTTCCAAAACACATGAACATTTAAAGATATTTGAACAACCAAATAGCCAATTTTTTATGAACACCATACATTACTCATAGTGGAAATTTTCATAAAATAAACCAGAGAACATTCAAATAAGAACATAGGTTCAGAAAGTTAGAACGCTCTCACAGATAATAAAACACAGTTGAAAATGAAATAGTTCCCCTTCAACATTGTTCATTTTATCACATTCGAACATTCCACACAACACCTTCTCCAACAGGCAAAATTTGTAGTTTATTATTGTAAAATGAAGTAGTTCCTCTTACAACAAGTGGTTCACAAGTTTCTCCAGGGGAAAATCCCTTTTCCTGTCCAATTCTCCTATACTTATACTACAAGCAAACTCTTGGGATGCCCCTCGATGACCTTTGGGCTCCTCAACCATTTAATCTCACAATTTTGTCCTTTTGTGAGTGCTCATGATTTAGACAATACGTTATATTTCATTAACAAATGTAAACCATACTAACAATAAAACTGATCATCAAAATGAGGCCCTGTACTGCGCGCTCGTCGTGAAAACCTTAAAACGATAGAATATGAAACCTCCACCACCCATCAGATAGGGTAAAAACACACACAGAACAGGTGGGAAAAACCTTCACCGACAGAAAAAAAAAACACTAAAGCATCGGCAGGATAGCCTAATTAACAGCCGCAATGGTGGGCTTCAGACAAACAACAAGTTCCGCGAGACCATTAAGCCCATTGGCGTCAGAAAGACTAAATACTAAAGCATTGGGCGGTAAAACTCCTTGTCGGCGAACGGAACGACATAAACGTCAGGTGGTTAGTGCATTAAATGTTGTTGCAATGGTGGAAGACGGAAAGACTACGGTCTCTGCGGAAAATAAAACATATCGACAAAAACAATAACAAAACACCGGCGAGTGGAGCAGTTATATGACGGACATTTAGTTTGCTTGGGAGCCGCAATGGCGGAAAGCAATCTGACTACCACCTTCAATCAAAGTCGTAAAAATTTCTTATATGGAACAGAAACATCATGAAAACGTTAAGTGTTCAGAAAATCTTAAGGTTGTGCAGCGGCTTAAAAAGTTGGCCTCATCTCCAAAACAGCGGCGTCATAGAGATCAAAAACCCCGACTCAAAACTCAATCAACCTCCGACAGCGCAAATCAAGTCAAAATAATAACATCGCGGCATTGGAAAAGTCAAAGCTATCCGTCAGAACATTCATCATTCAGCTTCCGCAACGGAGGCTCCGTAGGGAAATATGGCTCCGATGCATTTCCCAAATAACCTTCGATCAACCAAACTAAAAAATGTTAAGTTCCAAAAGACATTTGGCTGGGCAGCGATGAAAAGTTCGTTTCACCTTCGAAACAGTGGCAGAAACGAGAAAAATACTTCCGATATCAAAGAAAGAAATCACAGATCAAAGGACAACATTTTAAATCCAACTTCAAATTCCACAACCCAAAGCAGTTTCAGACATAAGCAATTTTCCGAAAAGCATGAAAGAAGTTGACCTCAAAAAACAATCCAAACTGGTAGCAGAGGGAAGACAAAAACATAGTTCATAGATTCAAACAATTTTAGGCAAGATAAAAATTAAGAGAAGGGTCCAAAATTTCAAAAATTTGGGAAAACAGTTGCAGCTGCAACACTTGGACATGACGCTATTGGAGAAATCAAGAAAACCTTCATTTATAGGATTAGCTATAGATTTGTTTAAATCTACTTGATCAATGGATTCTTTGTTATGGTACAATATCATATATAGCAGGTAAGTTTGGTATCTAAAGAATCTCATTGAGGAGAAAATTTTGAACTAGTCATGTATCATTTCATCAAAGAAAGAAACAAAGTCTAGCTTAATGGATGAATCTTGGGAAGAATAATAATGGATAGAATCATACCTAGGACCATTTCATCTACCACTTGATCATGATTACAACCCAACAATTAACATGCCATTGCAATTGCAGCTTGAGATGGATCTAAGAATATTTCCAAATTATACAGTAATGGCCCTGAGGGTAAATCTTGATTCAGAGGCAACAATTCCTTGTAGAAAATTTCTCTTCCTTCAAGGGTCAAATCTCTAAATTTGGTATTTAGGGTTTCTTCTTCGAATCTAAGTTGGTTCAGATCCTCTTCAATCGCCAACACATATTTTAAGAGTTCCTTTGTAATTGGACATACAAATGAGCCATCCCTAGAGATAATGTATCTCTTTCCAAAATCATATATTCAACACACCATTTGACAAGTTCTAAGAATGGTCAAGCTCTAGGAACATTGACCATTTCTAGTTCGAAGCTGCATAGGTTTAGGTGGTCATCCCCTTCTTGGGAGCGTGTTTAAGTACCCTTTGCATCATGATGAATGTCTGCCTGCAATTGAAAGCATAAATTCATAGATGTCAAAATGGGTGTCATCTAGGTGTTCATCCTACGTGGAGGGATTGCTGGATAATAGAAGTAGCGTGGATTCAAAGACAAAATTCATGGCAAGTGATCTAAGATATTTCTACTAGTGAAAAGGCGCAATTGAGTAGGAAATGGGCTCAAGAGGAATGCATATAAGACCAGGCTCTCAAGATAATACCGAAATATTTGAATATTGAGGATTTATAGAAAGACTTTTGAAAATTGATGTATTCAATAGGCAAGACACGTGGAAAAAGACTATTAGGTAACAGACCAAGTCGTGGGTATCATTAAATTATTATAAATGTTGCAGGAAAACCAGTGTTGGTTAGAGAACCTAGGGATAGATGTGAAGGCACGTGGAATAGGTCCCACTTATGCCTGTTATGAGGCGAAAATATGGTTTTGGGCATGCATGTTTTACCATTACAAATTTTATGATCTTGAAGCACTCTAATGTTGAGATGTGGCATTAGTGGTTTCACTTTATGCTCGTGTGTTTTAATTAACTCCCAAGCATCTTCAGAGGCCTTAAATTACATGAGTAGTGTATCTACTAGCATTCTCATCATCGAACTTTGGCAATAGCTATCCATTGAGCTGCAGAGCATTTAATGCAGCTGCAGCAAGCTTAATGATTGTTGGATCTTAAGCTGCTCAAGATCCAACGATCATCAAGCCTGCTGCAGCCACATTAAATGTTCTGCAGCTCAATAGATAGCTCTTGCCTCAGACTTTATCTTATCATTTTACTTTCTATCAGTGGGACCCTCTCCTTTGTCCCATCACTTTGACAATTGTCAGGCTATGTTGTGTTGGTGTGGGGTCCAAAAAATGGTTTTAGGATCTAAGAGAAGTGGTATATAGAACCCTATTTTAAGAGTCTAAAGTGCTATGAGGTTGGAACGTGTCCACAATAGTATGCTTTCATCCTCGTGTGCTTTAATTAACGCCCGAGAAATTTACCAAGCCTAAACTTTGTCCAGTCATTGATCTATATCTTCGATTAATCTCGACGATGTCTTTCAAAACCATTACTAGTATAGAGAATTATGGGATAATATTTTAATATTTACACTTGATCCTCAACTTCCCTCCTCGCAAATGATTCACACCAATTTCCCTTGGGTTTCTTTCATCGATATGCTGGTTATGCAAATGACATAACTAGAACTTGGTAACTGCTAGATTTATCACATGTTGGATTTTGTTCTCTAACTTTCCTTCATTGATCATATTGACATCATCATAATCCATTGTAGTATATTCAATATTAGTAGAAATAGGGGGATTAAGAGGGAAAAAACATGCATATAAAAAGGGATAATTTAGATTGTGATGGATTCACTCCTTCACTCATTGGATACCAATCATTCGAATTTCATTCTTCCTTGTTTTGTCCTTCACCCAAAATTACTTGGCCCTAATACATGTGTAATAGGATGAGATATACCATAGGTGAACTCAAAATTTCCATGCCATTGACCTTGGTAGACTGGTGCGTGAGAGAAACTTGGCCTACAACTTGTGCACTAGAATCCCAATTGGAAGACTTCTTTTCCAACCTCTGTTGGAGTGCTAGAAGGGAATTGGAGGATTCCCGAGGTACTGTTAGCTTAGAGAAGGGGGATATAGCCTAACATTGTGCATGTTTATGGGGAAGGAGAGCTGAAGATTGGGATAGTTGTGGAGGGGGTTTATGCACCTGTGGGTTGCATGAGAGATTGAGTTATGTGGGGGATAGGGAAACAAATTTCCCCTTGTGTATCGGTAGCTCCAGCTCAGGGGTGGTCTGTCAAATTAAAATGTAGCTTGATAAAGCCTACGGCTAGGAGGAACATCCTTCACTTGCAGCCAGTTGGAGAACATTAAGATAAGCTCCTTATTGTGTACAAAATTCTATGGTTATATATGTGTTTATTTTGGTTAATTTATTGTTATATGAATGTCTAAATGCATGGAAATTGTTTGGCATGTTATGCGTGCATTATCTACTTGAATTGCACGTAAATTGTAATATATGCATATGATAATTTGGACGACCATGTGTGTGTATTTTCCATTGTTAAATTGATAATGAAAATTATGAAAAATGAAATTGGGTGATAGTGATGAATTATATAAACAATTTGAGTATCCCATGAGGATAATGAGTGTGTGACAAAAAGTATTCATGGATCAATGTTTTAAGATCTATAGCATGCCAAATTCTATTTTATATGATAACAACTCTACCTTTACAGACAATTTTTGGCAGGAGCTATTTAAATTTCAAGGTACACAATTGAATCTCAGCACAATCTATCACCCCCAAATAGATGGTCAAATGAAAGCGATCAATAAATACCTAAAAACCTACTTGCAATGTTTGTGTCAGAAGCAAGTGCAAGTGCAAGCTTCTAGATAACTCACTTGGTAAAAGATTGTCAAGATGGAAATGTTCATTAAGATGCAATTGTTCACTTCCTATTTCAACTCTACAAATAGTTAGTGGTCAGCCTTAAACCACCATTTCAGTAGAATACTTTAGCCTCCTATTACTTCTACCAGACAAAACCTCTAAGTGTTCGCACCAAGTTCGATAATTTGTGGTCAGCTTCAAACCACCCACATAGTTGAATATATCAGCTTATGCTATCCGTTTTGGTTAGTGGTTAGCCAAAACCACCCCTTAAGAGAGCTCTAATATTTAATAGAAGATGGTGCAAAATTCTGCTAACATGCTTGGCATAATGGTTGTCAAGTCTTTTTTCAGTTGTCTTATTTTCCTTGGACTCTTATACACCCTTCGAATTAAGGGGCGGCGGGGGGAGGGGGTTGTTGAGAACCTAATCCTTTGGGTTAGCATTTTCCCATATTGTATTATTATTATTATTCATCCTTTTTAAGANTACCCCCTTCGAATTAAGGGGCGGCGGGGGGAGGGGGTTGTTGAGAACCTAATCCTTTGGGTTAGCATTTTCCCATATTGTATTATTATTATTATTCATCCTTTTTAAGAGAAAAGAAAATCATGAGTCATTGGGGAGACCAAGAGTCACCCGAGAATCCAAGAGGCCACTTGGAATATGAAACCAAGGGTCACTTCTCATGTATATATGTACATTAGTTAATGAGAAGTAAGTGTGCTTTCATGCCTATCTTTTCATTCTGTGTGGTTATTTTAAATTCCTAAATTGGCTTTGTGTTTGCCAATATTATTTATGCCCTAATGGGGTATTTACAGTGAGCTATGAAATTCTATGGACCCTACACAATCCTCCAACACATTAGATAAGTGGCTGACATGCTCGCTCTGCCATATGACTCTAAGATTCACCCAGTATTTCACATATCTTGCCTCAAAAGAGTGATGGGATTTAATTGTAAATTGCATACCAGCTTACCAGAAATGGATGAGGAAGACCTCATTTGGCTCCAACTGACAACAATCTTAGCCTCGACATCACTACTTTTAAAGGGGGAGGGCATGCTCGATCCCTACCCTCACTCAACCTGACTTTAGGAGTTAGTGTTGGAAATATTGTTGTCATTGATGTCAACTTGAAGCCATGAAAATAATATAATAAGAATCCTTGAAGTGCCTCGAAGTACCCTTGGCATAAGTGTATTTAACTCCAAAGTGGTCCCCTTATGGCGTAGCTGTTAAGCATGTCCCTCATGAGATGAGATAACATTTGATTTTTTCCACATGCCTACTTTGAGTTGCACACAAATGGAGCAAGTGAAGAAGCCCCTAAAATGATGATGATTTTTTCACATAACCATGATGATCTGAAGTGTAAAGAATCCCCTTGATGAATACATGAAGTGGTAAAGAAGACAATTCAAATCCCATTGAATAAGTAAAGTAAGACGCCACTAAGACAAACATAGGGAGAGTCCCATGAGAATGATGCTAAACACAAAAGGGGGATTTTTCCCATAAAGGTATCTCATTTGAAATAACAAGTTCCAAAATCATATATCCTATTCTGATACCTTTCTGATGATAGGTGGCATGATAGCCTAACTCCCCATGGTTGAAGAAAAATGAAATTTTTGTTGTACTAGGCAAGAATTTGATTAGGGTTAACCTAACATGAGACTATAATTTGGTTAGGGATGACCTACCCTAAAGTAACTTTAAAAGCAACTTGGACATGTATAACTAAATTTTGAAACATTTCATTTGAATCATCCAAGTTCAAGACATCTTAAATGCAATTTCAAGGATGACAAGAAGAGTTGAGCGAAATTCAAGAGAAGGATCAAGTGAATAAGATTGACAAAAACTTGCATAACTTTTGCATAGGATATTGAAATCACAAACTTCTTTGCTCAGTGGAAATTTTGGTGTAAGGAATATATGATCCCACAATTACAAGGGATTTTGGTGAAGTAAATGGTGCATAACTAGGGTTTCTCTCTTACTTCCTTAGCTTAGCAAAGGCATGGACTAGGGTTTATCTTGTGATCTTGGTGCATGGATTAGGGCTATTGTTGATGTATTTGTAACTTCAGAATGTTTTCACTTGTATATCTTATGTATTGTACCCCGATGTTCCTACCGGTAAGTATCGGTAATGTAATTGAGTCATGTCATACCCTGATGTTCCTATCGGGAGAATCAGTAAGGTAAACAAGTCATATAAAGTCATAGAGGGTAACCCTCCTTATTGATTAAGGGTTAAAGTCCTCGTAGTTGTGGGGAACTAGGGCTATTAGACTCTCCTAGAGAAATCGGCCCTGGTGAGTTAATGTCAATTCGGAAACAAGTATAAATAGAGAGTGAGCCTCTCTATTTATCACACATTCACTCACTCAACTGGGGCACATGAGTGAGAGAGAAAGTTCTCACACAAGTGAGAGAGGGAACAACTATTGGAGATCATCTTTCTGTCTTTGGGTTTTGCTACTGCCATTGGTGCTCATTCTATCCCTGAGGAAGTTGCAGGGTTTTCTCCTTTATGGTTTCCCCAAGGAAAATTCTTTGTGATTATTGATGTGCATGTTATTCTCTCAGATAAGATCCTAAGATCATATTGCTTAAATGATAAAAAATAAAACATGGTATCAGAGCTAACCTGAGAAGAAGACACTATGCAGCTGCAGAATCTAGGGCTTCTTACTTTTTGGGTCTCTCTCCACAACCCATTGGAAAAATAAGGCTAGGCTAACTCTCCATTGAAGAGCGCATCTTTCTGTCAAAGCAGAATTTGATTCCAGGCATTTTCAGTTTTTGCTACAGAAAATTAGGGCTTTTCACAGAAGTGGAATTTTTGAGTGAGCCCGGCATAGGATTTCTCTCTTCATCAAAATCGAATTTTAGAGACCAAGGTTGAGATTTTTGGTTGGGTAAAACTCTGGGAAAATCAAACCCTAGTTTGACCCCGGGCCTTCAAAACCCTAAAATACTAAAACTGGTAGTTTTGGTACATTCGCTGTATCTCGAGATTGAAAATGGATCGGGGGCCAAAATTTTCACAGGCCGAAGACAAAATCCTCATGTACCCTGTGTAAACATTTCAGCCTCATATTCGCTATATTCTTGGAGATATGATTCCTCCAAATCAGGGTTCCATCCCCTTCCAGGATTCATCCCTAAACAAGACACCTAGGGAGAATTGCTATATCTCGGGATACGAAGGTCCAAATGAAATTTTTCAAGATGTTCCATATAGGTCACGGACTATACTTTATGTGATAAAAGTTTCATACCCTTATGTGAAATAGTGACACGTGGAAGTCTGTACAACTTCTCTATGCGAAACAGTCCTGAAACAAGTCACCTTGGGAAAACGCTCATAAGTCCCAATTGGAGAAACCAATTCTGCTCAAACCTATGGTGTTGGAAAGAGGATAGGCGAGGCTACCTCAATGCAAATTTGGAGACATAGAGGAGTAGTACTTTCAGAGATACCACAGAAACAATATCAGGAATTTCTGCAAAGGAAATTGGAAAACTATGGTCTCCTGTTCCGGGAGCTTCCCTCCACTGTTTTCAGAAAAGGAGTACATTGGACAGCTCACCTTGAAGAGGTGCATATTTCTATCCAATCAGATCTGAAAGATTCCAAGTTTTGAAAAATAGGGTTTTTCTGACAAACCCTAGATCATCCAGATCTGGAACCAGGACAGACACCTCAAATCGATAAGATCTAATATTTTGCTATTTACATTTGAGGTTCTCATTTCAAAATGGCCTATCACACCAGCTTGATGACAAGCTTGGTGAAGCTGAAAAATTCTGAGTATGGAAGTAAAGGATTTCACTGGTTCTTGAAGAAAATGAATTGGACACCTACATAAGTGGAGAGCTTCCAGTTCCAGAGCGAGATGAGGCTAAAGCCTTACACAAGAATATCATTGTTGATTCAATCAAGGATCACCTTATACCACAAGTGTCTTCCCTAAAGACACCCAAATAGATGTTTGTTTCCTTGACCAAGCTGTTTAAAGGGAAGAACATAAATCGGGAGATGACTTTGAGAAAAAAATTGAAGAATGTGAAGATCCAAAATGTAGAGACCATACAGTCATACTTTACAAGGGTCTCTCAAATCAAAGAACAACTTGAAGCGGTAGAAGAAGAAGTGGAGAATGCAGAAGTTGTGAGAACCACCTTGAATGGCCTCCCAGGATCATGGGATTCATTCATTCAAGGAATGTGTGCCAGAAGGAAGTGATTACTTTCAGCAAACTCTGGGAAGAGCACACACAATATGAACCTCGACCCATAATAAGAGAAGAGAAGATGGGGGCAACTGAAGATCAAGTGCTCACGATTCAAAGAAGATCCCTCAAGCGATGAGGAATATGAAGAACTCAATTCTCGAAGAGCCTCTTATCCATCTTGAGCATTTGGATAATAAATGATGTTGTTATGAATGAAGAAGATGATGAAGCTAAAAGGAGTCTACCCATGAAACAAATAAAGATAAGTATTCAATTGTCATTTCATGATATTGTTTTGTTATACATTTGTTTATATTCAGTTGATGTGTTGTGAATGATAGAATGTTTGCATTAATGACAGTATACTAATAATATGCATGTGATGGGTAAGTAGCTCATAGTGCTATACAACTCTCCATTGCTACTTATCTAGAATGAAACCTCTTTGCTGACATATTGGATTAGTGCACAATCTCAATGATGTCTTGGTAGAAATGGAAGGCATCTAGAAAGTTTTCGTGAGATATGGATGAATGTTGTATTGGCTAAAATAGTTGCATGATTGTATCTTTATGCATAAGAATTTACCATTATGAAATGTTTCTAATCATACAACTGGTGCATTTGGCTTGTAGGAAAGATCGTGTACAATCGCCTACAAGAAAAGAAGGATGAGACTTGTTCTGAAGAACAAGTGACGACAGTTCAAGATTCACTCTAATAATCCAAAATGAATAATAATGACTAGAATGCAATGTCAAAGACCTGAAGGAAAGTCTGTAGTATCTTCCATATGGATCTGCAAGATCTAGCATGCAGTAGATGGAAACATTGTGGGATACAAGGAAAGATTCGTAGCACGAGGCTTCTCATGGAAAAAAATCATAGAATACAAAGAGACATTTGCAGCCACTGGAAGTGAAGACACATGACAGGAAGACTCATGTGTATAAATTAAAGAAGGTCTTGTACGAGCTCAGAAGGCACCCATGGAATAACACATACATGAGGAGCTTGAAGATCACCTAGAGTGATCAATATATTAACCTTTGCTACAAGGTTGAAGATGAAAGCCTATAGAGGATGAGAAGCTCACAGATGGGTGCGAGAAGAACTTTTGAAAAAGTTCAAGATAGAGGATCTTCATATCTAGTGACCCTAGATGGATACATAAAATATTAATAGCAAAGGAAGCTACTTGTCACTCCAGTACAGAATGTTTCAATGCATAGAGTACGAAAGGAAGAGGGAGAATGATGCTCTGCTTCAGAGGGAGTGACTGCAGAAGATCCTGAGGTTCGAAATGATGCGTCAGGATGGAGAGCTTATTGATGACTCTAGGCTTTGTTGAGAGTAAAGCAAATTCCAATCTTTACTTCAAAATTGAAGGCGGAAGACCAGTGATGCTCCTGTTATATGTCAATGACTTGTTCCTGACAGAAAAGAGGAACTCATTAAAGTTGCAAGAAGGAGACTTGCTGCCGAGTTCGAGATGAAGGACTTGGATATGATGCACTACTTTCTAGGCATGGAGGTATGGCATAATGTGGATGGAATCTCCTTGGGATAGGGGAAGTATGCAGTAGAGATCCTGAAGAGGTTCAGGATGATGGACTGCAAGGCCATGACCACACCTATGGCATCGAACCTAAAGCTATTGAGTGTTTATTCATTAGAGTCGGTTGATGCCATGATGTATCGTTAGATGATTTGTTCCTTGATGTACCTGACGAATACGAGACCATATATTTGCTTTGTTGTGAACACATTGAGACATGTTCGCCTGATGGTTGCAAAGCATGCAGTGAAGTACCGAAAGGGTACAGTTGAGTATGGGCTCAAGTATGAAGCGAATCAGAAGACTAACCTGGAGGGTTATGTGGATTGGGATTGGGAAGGCAGTGCCATTGATAGGAAGAGCACTTCGGGTTGTTTCCTCAGTAGGAGATCAGGTGTGATCTCTTGGTTTAGTAGGAAGAAGTCCTGCATGGCGCTGAGAACAGCCGAGGAAAAATATGTTGCCACTTGCTCGGCTATCTAGGAGGTAGTATGTTTCTTTTGAAAACTACTATTTGATTTGATTGATCCGACTTGCATTTTTCTATGATGCAGAGAGGAGCAGTGAAGCTCTAGTATGTGATCCAGATCGAGATCTCTCGAAAGAGGGAGTTCTAGCATAACCGGTGAGACAGGTTTTCTAAGCATAAATCCTGGCGAAACTCATAGGTTGCTCAGACGTAAACAGTCATGTAGGTTGTCCTCAAATGTAATCAGTCCTAGGGAAGCTCGTAGGTTATCCTTGGACGTAATCGACCCTGATGTGATTCTATGCTAAAAATGGCCAGAGTAAAGTTTGAGTACTTCATGGAGAACCTTGGTGTTCTCCAGATCGAGGTTCCTTCCAAGGGGAAGTGATGAGTCCATGTGCCTTTCTGACATGGTTGTTGGATGTGTTCCTCCCATGGTCAGATGTAAGCGCAGAGCCTTTCTGACATGGTTGTTGGATGTGTTCCTCCCATGGTCAGATGTAAGCGCAGAGCCTTTCTAATGTGGTTGTTGGATGTGTTCTTCCCATGGTCAGATGTAAGCATAGATCCTTTCTGACGTGGTTGTTGGATGTGTTCCTCCCATGGTCAGATGTAAGCGCAGAGCCTTTCTGACGTGGTTGTTGGATGTGTTCCTCCCATGGTCAGATGTAAGCGCAGAGCCTTTCTGACATGGTTGTTGGATGTGTTCCTCCCATGGCCATATGTAAGCGCAGAGCCTTTCTGACGTGGTTGTTGGATGTGTTCCTCCCATGGCCAGATGTAAGCAAAGAGCCTTTCTGACATGGTTGTTGGATGTGTTCCTCCCATGGCCAGATGTAAGCACAGATCCTTTCTGACATGGTTGTTGGATGTGTTCCTCCCATGGTCAGATGTGAGTGCTAGGCGGGCCTTTCTGACATTATTAGTTGCTGGATGTGTTCCTCCCATGGTCAGATATAAGTGTTGAAGAAGATGAAGACCTACATGGAGGCTAGGCCTACAACCAGCATGAAAAATGGTTGGCTCTGTAGAACTTCCTATGACGAGTAGAATTGAGAGATAACACCATTTGTTCGAGATAGTGGAAGCAGTGGTGATGATGATCCATTGATGATCCAACTTTGGTGATGATCCAAACTTGATGATGATCCAGTGATGATCTAGCATTGATGATGATCCAGACTTGATCCAGAGAAGAAGACTTGTGCTGATGAATTGTGTCAAGAGAATACCTTCCTAGTTAAGAGGGAGTGTTGATGTATTTGTAACTTCAAAATGTATTCACTTGTATATCTTATGTATTGTACCCCGATGTTCCTATCGAGAAGTATCAGTAATGTAATTGAGTCATGTCATACCCCGATGTTCCTATCGGGAGAATCAGTAATGTAAACAAGTCATATAAAGTCATAGAGGGTAACCCTCCTTATTGATCAAGGGTTAAATTCCCCGCAGTTGTGGGGCACTAGGGTTATTAGACTCTCCTAGAGAAGTCAGCCCTAGTGAGTTAATGTCAAGTCGAAAACAAGTATAAATAGAGAGTGAGCCTCTTTATTTATCACACATCCACTCACTCAGCTGGGGCGCATGAGTGAGAGAGGAAGTGCTCACACAAGTGAGAGAGAGAACAGCTGTTGGAGATCATCTTTCTGTCTTTGGGTTTTACTGCTGCCATCGGTGCTCATTCTATCTCTGAGAAAGTCGCGGGGTTTTCTCCTTTATGGTTTCTCCGACGAAAAGTCTTTGTGATTATTGTTGTGCATGTTATTCTCTCAGATAAGATCCTAAGATCATATTGCTTAAATGATAAAAATCTAACAGTTATTATGGAATGATCTAAGGTTCCTCTCTTGGAATGACCTATGGTTTTATGATGATGATGTCAAGGGATTGAAAGATCTAAGGAAAGATGAAGCCTATGGATGATTGTTTCTAGGGTTGTTCAAGACAATGTTAGTGACAATGAAGACAGTGACAATGAAGTCGAAGACAGTAAAGATAGTGGCAGTGACAGTGAAGTAAGAGATAATGAAGACAATGGAAGTGATAGATTGATGCTCTTACTCATATTAGGGTGGTAGGGTGGTGCTAGGGTGAGTAGGAGCTCACTGAGGATTGGAGTCTTCTCTATAGGTTGGAGCTTGTATATCATGGGGTTGTATCATCCTTCTAGTGGGATCTAGAGAATCTAGGGAGTGGGTGCTTCCTTCTATTTGGAGCTAGTAAAGCTAGTGGGTTGTAGCCTCCTTTGAGTTGGTTCTCATAAATAAGAAGTTAGTGTTTCTTATGAATGTAATCTTGTAATCTTGTTATATTATAAGAAAAGTATTATCTCCAGTGCATTGTGTACGATTTTATGTGTGGCATTGTTAATGGTTATTATTACATTATATGCTTAAAGTTTGAAATGGTAAAAAGTGATCAATACTGATTCAACCCTTCCCCTCTGAGTGTTGGTGATATTTCAAACAATTATCCATGCATTGTATACGACCATCTGGAATAAGTATGAGTAGTTAGTAGTCAACAATCAATGTAAAACGAGTCTCTCTATTAATTAAGATGCACTAGAAAGTTAGCACTTATTAATTATTTGATCATGTCAAGTAGTTAAGGTTTTGGTTCTAAGAAGCCTATTTAAAGAGTTACAAGGCTATGAAGGGTTTTGTCAAGAATTATTGTACCGAAACTCTACTCAAGTGAATGGTTACCCAACGTCAAGAGGTGTGTGAACAATGTTTTGAGAATCTATTCTCATAGTATAAGACTTATTTCCAACAATATTTATCTTTCTATTGTCTAATGTTTCTTGTTTTGAACTATAAATTCTCGTTCATCGCATATTAAATCTTTAAATAACTTGTATTGTTATAGGGCGAAAAACCACCACAATAACTGACCAATTTCACATATTTTTAAATTATCCACTTAGCACTCATTACATCAAGTGATGCTCATAGCAGTGAATAGGTGGGATTGAGACTAACAAAATGAATCACATAGCACCAATCGTCTCATTGTTTTGAATAGTCCAGCACCAATCATCACCTCCAAGGATTACAACTAGTAGCCAAGACTTCCTTAGACATCACCCATGCTTAATTGTAGAGTTTTCCCCACAATCAAGTCCACTTAGCTTGCTACCCAATTTGCAAAACCTTAGCAAGTATTGTGCCTTATGAACTATTTTCAATTAAAGCTCCATTGACTCTTTTATTTAAATATTTAAGGGCTTTCGTAGTCCAACATGTGATATATCATTTTTGGGATTATCTGCGTAGTGTAAATCATTAATCTATGACCCATATCCCATGATTATAGTCGCAACGAACCAATTTCTCATGGTTTTGGATAGTCCATTTAGCACTTAATGCATTGAATGATGCTCATTAAAGCTCCACTGACTCTTTTATTTAAACATTTAAGGGCTTTCGTAGTCCAACATGTGATATATCATTTTTGGGATTATCTGCGTAGTGTAAATCATTAATCTATGACCCATATCCCATGATCATAGTCACAACGAACCAAATTCTCATGGTTTTGGATAGTCCATTTAGCACTTAATGCATTGAATGATGCTCACGAGGGTGAATAAGTAGGATTGACACTAGTGAAATGAATTGCCTAGCATAAATAATTACTTATGGGGCTTACGCCCAATAACCAAGACTTCCTAGAAGGTCACCCATCCCAAGAATCCTCTGGCTCGAGGGCGCTTAGTTGTGGAGTTCTACTCACAATCAAGCCCACTAGTTTGCTACCCCATTTGCAAAGGTTTTATTCAAGTATTGAGAGGCTTTCACAATCCAACATATGATATATCATTTTTGAGATTATCTGCATATTGTAAGTCGTTAATTTATTACCCATATCCCATGAGTATAGTCCCAATTACACAGCTTCTCATGATTTTAAATAGTCTACTTAAAGCTCGTTGGGTGAAAAAGTGGGATTGATACTGGCGAAATGAATTGTGTTGTATCAATCGTCACTTCTGGTATTTGCAACAAATAACCATTGTATACCTTCAATTGTAGTTGAATCATAAATTTTAAATACTTATACTTTAAAGCTAGGCATATTAGAATTGTTTTTATGATATATATATATATATATATATATATATATAT
>LPNX010440319.1:123790-148474 GCA_001517045.1 Pseudotsuga menziesii
CGGGATCCATTCTCCTCGACGTTCTTGGGGTTAGGCATGAAGTGTGCCGAGAGTGAGGCCCCTTCAGGTGGGCCCTCTTGAAATTATTCCGTGGATGTAGCCCGTCGGTCAAGCGGACGGGTGAACCACATTGAAAAAAAATATATATATATATATATATACACACTATTTTGTTGCTATCAATATCAATATTTTTAATTCGCAATTTATGTCATATCATTCAAGAAAAGTAAAATTGAAAGATTTTATGTGTACTTGCTCACTCACAAACTCAATAGACATTTTATGATTATCTGATAATATTGTATAAAAAATATGATAGAATCATTATTATTAATATATACACACACCATCATCACTTAGCCTGTAAATATGTATATGGAATGGAAGTACAATTATGATGTCCTAAGAGTAAATGGTAATCCTAAGTTAAATGTACCTGTGGTAATGAAATAATTTTTAGTTGTTTATAAAATAGTTTAAATATATAAATGTTTGATTTTTATGTAAATCTTTTATCATTGAAATTATATTTTTAATGAAATAAAAGATTTAATCATTTCAAATATTTTTATTGCATTTTAAATATACAATCTTAATTATTAATATAAACACTTCCAACTACTTTTATGAATTTTTAAGATTTAGGTGATATCTATCTAAATTAAACTTCACTCTCTATCCTTAACTATTAAGCCTCACTTCATATCCTCAATTATTAAGTCAAAAATATTATAATTATATTGAAATATTTTTACAATATAAATATCTCAATAATTATCAAAATTGTATTTTTATATGTATATAAATTGTAAATTCTCAATTTTGTAAACTTGAGATTCTAATTAAAAATATATATATATATTTTTTAAATAATCAACAAATTTCCATTTCGGATAATTTGAATATAGGATAAATCAAAACTAATTTAACATAAAACTATACAATCTCCATATCTCTCTAAGTTATCTAGCACACCAGATTGGTTACCCAGACCATCCAAATACTGGTGGTAAGTGGGAGTAAAAGAGACCGCGACGTGGGCAAGACAGCTGGAAAGTTTTTGGAAAGTTCTAAAAAAATGTCAGGCTGGTAGATTCTGGCCCAAAAAATAGGCTACTTACATTACAATCTCTCTGGTGGTACAGGTACATGTACACTTTGAACTGACCAGACCAGAACCAGTGGACCTAGGATTAGGATAGAATATGATAGAATAGATTACACTTCATTTTTTTTCCACAGTGATTACACTTGAACTTACTTGTACATAGCCACAAAGATAAGGGCCAACAACAGACATTTGACTCAAGTCAGTTTTGCTGGAACGATTGGTATGCAGTATCTAATAAGCACATTAGATAACATACAGCCAGCCTCCATAGCAATAATGTCTCGGTTATAAACTAAAATAACAGTTACTCTGATTTTGCCTGCCTGGCAATATTAGGAGTACCAGCTGAGTTAGTAACCGAAAGTGAGGCAGAAATCAACTCGTAGCCGAAGCAGTCATTTGATTAAGCTCCGTAGCTGAATAGCCTGGATTTGTTGTCGAAATTTCTATTTCCCGAGCTATATCAATATCTGAAGGCCAAAATGTCTGCTTCATCGTTTTGACTAGAAAGCGAGGAAGCAGTGCCAAGATCACTATAAGAATAAGGTTCAGCCAATACGATCCCCATGTAACCACATGGTATATTGTCCTGAATGAAACAAGTGACACACAAGAATCAGCATATATAAATCATGACAGGGTGAGTACCTGCTAAATAATTGAATCCAAAACTGAAAATGAAATGAAATGATCAACCTACCCGTAACTCGGTAAATCTTCTATGGAATCCAAAATAATAAGGCAGATCCATGTGGCAACAATTGATCCCCATACAGCAACATGAGTGATAAGTGTCCAGGAAGAAACGTCCATTGCAAGATGGAGGTTCACCAGCAGAACCACGGCAATGGTCCACAGACTCCCAATGCTCCAAATGTCAACTGTAGAATGTGTGTAAGCAAGGTAAGCTACATACACAATAACAAGACTTTGCCACAATGTGTCCGTCATCGTCATCCAAAACAGGTGAGAATTATAGTTTTCTTCCCTCTGCCCAGACCCATACAGTTTAGGGAAACGAATTAAAGACTTGTCACTCAGGTCTTGATCCCAAATACCCACTACTATTGTAGGTAATGAAGTATAAATGATAGAATACAATTGACCACTCCATTCAGTTATGGCCGTTGTTGCAGTGAAGGCCGTGTAAAATACGTACCTGCAGCATACCAAAGAAGAAAAAGCATTGGTAATCCGGAAAAACGATTTACTGGTATCTCAATTCAACATAAACATAACTAACTAAAAAATAAAGTACCTTTTTGACTCATATTTCGAAACAAGCAACTGCTTTAAAAAAATGCAGCAAGATGAAAAAAAAAAGCATGTACTGTAAATGATGTCCATCATCCAACTCCATGTTAACAACGGGCATTATCTTGTCGAAGTGCATTACAAAGCCCAGTAGGTAGAATAACAAAAGGAATAAAGTCATCAGAAAAGGAGATCATATTCTAAATATTCGACTCGTGAGCAATTTACAACAGGTTCTAGGACATCATTGAATATTGATAAATACTCTAATTTCCTCACTATACTCGGTTTTTCATGATAGTGACTTAGAAGTTAGAAGTAGATTGTTACCATTCACGGTATTCATATATTTGAGCTTTATGTACATACACCTAAACTTGGGTTGGAGGTGAAATTTTAGTATTAAACACCGAATGCTTCTAGGAATTCCATGGCAAGTTCAATGGCCACCTCTTGAACTCGTCATCTCACAGCAAAGTAGTCAAATAGTCGCACACATCTAGAGTTTTGATCTTGAACGTTGATAGTTGGTCGTCATTTTTTATGCTCTACCTGCTGTTTAAATTTGGTGCCCGGGCTTGTCTCTGCACCTAGAGGTGCTTTCGAATATATCCTAAATTTGTCACTGAAAATAGGAAAAATATTCTATGACCATTACACTTTGATCGTTGAAGAATGTTCCCAAGAAAACAGAAAGCTCTTTTATCCAAAATGGAAATGTTGGGCATGAAATTTTATAAGATTTACTCTTGCAAAAAGTGTTTGGAAAAAGATTAATACAAGAATCTAAATTTCTACAAGCAATCAGTCAAACATGAAAGAAATGGTTCCAAATGAAGATTGACTAAATTGCTTCAGGCCATAGGTGAAGTTGGGCAACTAATAAGGCACACTAGAGTATAACAAGCTGAAAATCAAAATCAAACGCTAAGTGAAGAATAAATCAGTTTCTGGGGTATCCACTATTGAATGCATGATCAATGGCCATTGGGCACACAGCTAACAACCTTTGACTTCTGGTCTTCCATTGGAAGAAATCTCTAGTTTTATAGAGACAGAATGAATTTCAAGAAAACTGGCCAAATTTCTGGTCGAGGGACAGAAATTGGAAGTAGGCTACTAACTAGCCAAAAAAAAATTAAAATAATATAATCCTACATTAATACTATTGATTAGTCGACCAAAAATGCCATTAGACGCTAAAGGGAAAGCTTACTGTTCTAAGTCAATAAGGAAACACTCGGATTGACAATGAAGCTTTTGCAAATCCCTAAACCAATGAACACCAAAAAACAGTTACAGAAGTAAAATGCAACAAGTTTCACACCACCCGAAACACTTGATTGAACCCTTAAGAACCATCAGTGGTGTAATACTCACCAGAAAAGCATGAAGACATACACAGCATTTCTGTAAAAGTTGTACAAAATCATATAACTCATGCGATGATAATTCCAGTGACCATGGACTAGCAATAAACGTTTCAGAAATCTGAATTGTCCCATAGCAAAATCTGATGCCATTACAGCTTGCCTGCCTTCTTGGCCACTTATTCCTACTCCAACATCTGCCATCTGGAGCATAGAAACATCATTTGCTCCTGAGAAAACAACACTAAAATGTCACTAATGATAAAGACAGACAGACAAGTCTCTAACATATAAACTAGGACCATATTTGAGCATAATCTTCATCCAACTGACGTAATAAATGGCTGGTGAGCTGATTGCTCCACTGAAATTGAAAGGAAGCAAAAGTTCCTATATATCTAAGATAATTTGGATACCATGGAAGTTTTGTCATGCTATTTTATTTAGTCACCAAGTGAAACAAAATTGTCTAGTTATTTTTAAATCCTTAAGCAAGAATTCTTGTCAACCACAGTCCACTACCATCCACTCGTTCAACCCCATATACCCAAACATAAATAACAAAAAATCATTTCAACGGTTCCTGCAGAACCAAAGTTAAATCACAAAAGAATGTAAGAAAATTGATGATAATCATGCAATTACTTACCATCACCAATGGCCAGTGTCATTTCATCCGTTCTGTTTTTTATTAGGGCGACTATACCAGCTTTTTGCAAAGGAGCAACACGACAACAGAGGACTACTTTACACTGTGTAGCCAAATCAAAGAGCTGCAGACAAAATTAACCAAAACACAAAGGTTATACATGTTCCAGGTGAGGAAAGTCCAAAGCAAACTTCAGCAACTCTGAACCTTTCCTGAATTAATATAAAAGAATTTCTCAAGGAGGATTCCTTAGGTACAAGGCATTCTTTATCCAGTAAAAGAATAGTGCATGTTTAAAAATGATGTTATAGAAGAGAGCAAAAAAGGTCTGCGAATAGTACTTGTCACTAGAATAATGAAATGTACCTCATCCTCCAACTCATTTTCCAATATATAGACAAGGCTGGTACCATCAATAATGAGTGCCAATGGTGGATGCATCCTCTCTCCAGAAGCATTTGATATATGACCACCAACCTCTGACATGGTTTCAGAAAAGATCACTGGCTGCATTGGGATTGCTTTTAATCTGTCTCTAATGGCAATGCAGGTAATTTTTTGTCTTTGCAAAAACCCTTTCTTTGTTTGTGTTTTGGTTATCTCGTATGTAGTCTTTGCATCTTCTAAAAGCTTGCGACAAGCTTCTTTAGACTTACCATTGATTATAATCTTCCGCATACTAGAAGTAAGAAGTTTACAAGAAATGGCAATGGAAATTGCAGTTTCTTGCTTATCTCCTGTCAAAACCCAGACTTTAATGCCTGCTTGTCTGAGAGACTCTATTGTTTCTGGAACGCCATCTTGCAACCTATCTTCAATCCCAGTGGCTCCCAATAAGTTAAGATTGCGTTCAATACCATTTGCAATCTCACGAAGCTTTCGTGCCCGGCCTGTCAATAAATTACTGGCTTCCTCGTAGCGATGATGCCACTCTTCGTATTCTGTAACACTAAGATCTCTAGCCCCAACAACGAGTGTTCGCAATCCCCGTGATGCATACTCATGCAAATGGCTTTCTGTGTTAGAAATCAAGTCCCTGGAGCATCCTTCAGCATCTTTGGCCAAGTTGGCATTCGATGTTTTGTCTATAATACCAAGCATCGAATTATCTGCACCTTTTACTAATAATTTCAGAGAATTATCAGGACTTCGAACTATAACTGACATTCGCTTACGATCACTATCAAACTCGTGCAGCCCCGCAACATCAAACCTTTCAATTGTCGGAGGCCAACAAATAAATCAGTATAATAGCTCTCATCCAAATGAGTTGCTCAATAAAATCTTACTGTAATATATTACCAAAATTACCATGCATCAAAGATAAACTTCACATAAATAGAGAAAAGAAAATAATACCTCTGCCTTTCACCATGCACATTAATTATAATGTAGCCAGATGTTCTCTCAATAAGAGCGTATCCATAGGCAGCTGCAGCATACACTAATGCCTGTTCGTCAGGAGACTCGCCTTGATATTCAATCAGCTTCACACCTTTCTGCAATGTTTCCTTTATAATGGGAACTACAGTATTACAAGCTGCAAGTGTGAGAAAATAATCATTTGCAGATTTGCTCTCCTGTGTGATATTATCTTTCTGTAGCAACTGCACAAGGCTGGGATCCACTTCAACCTTCATCTTCGGCTTCCAAACCTCTCCATCAATTCCATCTGCAGTGTCTATAAGGTGAACACCAAACAAGTGAAAGGGAAACATCAGCTAACGATTAATATGAAATAGGATAGATAAAATCCATGTATGTATAAATGTGTCTGAAAAGACAAATTGTAGTAAAACAACCCCAAAATAATCCCAACAGAAAAAAAGTTTGAAACATTAAGTGAGACACAGCACAACTTACGAACCTGCAAATAATTCAATTTCTCTGTTCCCAGCAGAAAACTCTTGGTCACCATGATCTGCTGAAGCACTTGAGGTGCTATAATTTGTCCCAAATACACTTGCATCTCGAAATTCCATCTTGTTTTCTGTCAAAGTCCCTGTCTTATCTGAAAAAACATACTTTATTTGTCCAAGGTCTTCATTTATATTCAGTGCTCGGCATTGGAACCTTGATTTGGAACCACTATCATACATATTTGTATCCCTGATCATGAAATACGCCTGTCCCACACGAACCAGCTCCATGGATATATACAGAGAAATTGGTATCATAATCTGCAATATTATCACAGCCATCAACATTGCAAATACTACCTCTGCTCCTATACCGTAATAATTATAACCTTTGTTGGTCGAACTGTTGAAATATCTCTTCCGATAGTAAGGTAAAGTGTTTAGTTCATCCTTATGGCGCTCCAACCACAGCCCCATGCCTAGTCCCACAACTGCACACATGATGATGAGAAACAGGGACAGAAATACTGTCTCTCTGTTCATATGGGATTCCAACCTGCTTCGTTTTGATGGGGCGCCTGAGCTATTCAACATAGCTTTGGTCTCTTGACCAGCATAAACGACAACTCCAACCGCCCAAGAAGTATTCTTCAGTTCACAACCTCGCAGCAGTATGTTTGATGGCCCAAGTGAAATCCGTTTCCCTTCAAATTCCATGTTTGCATGAAATCCATATATGTTTCTATTTGGCTGTTCACAGAGAATAACTCCTGAAATGGGCTCTATCTCTGGCATCCTCAATGACGTTTCCTGCTTGGCATATCTGGTTTTCAGATTTGATTCTCCATCAAGGTTAGTTGTTTGGACATAAGCAACACCACTTGGATCACTAGTACCCAACAAAACCATATCACAAGGTAGGGTATGATTTGCACAAACTTTCACAACCTCTCCAACCCTAATTTGTTTCCATTTTTTTGACTGAAAACTCCCATCCTGCCATACATCTGCCATTCTGTTGTTCTCTGTCCTATCAGCTCGTTGCCGACGCCAATCTTCATAACCATCTTTGATTGCAGTGACAATTAAAACAAATGCCAGTGGTAAAGCGGAAGAAAATCCTCCAAAGACTTCGAGCCATGGAAGTTGATTCAAAATAATAATTATGAGAAAATAGATATAAGCAAATCGGTGAAACTGCTCAAACAGATTCCGAGGCAAGAAAGTGATGACTGTATACTTGCTGGTCCTAATTTCATTACCGGCAAACTCATACTTGTCATTTGTTTGATCAGGTTCATTGATATGTATTAATCTTGAATTCTCATCACTTATTTCCCTCTGTGAGCTTCCAAGGGCATCTGATTCGGTTCCTCTGGAACCATACCTCTTTGGAAAGCCATGTTCTGATTTTTCCCTCTGAGACCAACGACCACTTGACTGATCAGAAATTTCAAAGGCCTTGACAGAAGTGCCTCTGTTCATGTTGGAGTGGAATGAAAAACCTGTTGCAGGTGAACCATCGGACCACGAATATCCCCGCTGCCCCTTCGAATTCGAATGAAAAGCGGCCCTCTTGGAACCAGAGTGTGATAACTGCGGTTCTCCTGTTGAACGTGAATGAGGAAAGCTCGGCTCGCTGCCCATAATCGGTACATTAGTTAAATTCGCATCTTGTAGCGGATTTTCATGCTCAGAATCCTTAGTAGTGTTCATTGTTGCGAGACTCAGGGTGACTTGATTATGATTATTGGCGGAAGGAATTTCGAAATCTGAGGATGACGGCAAGGGAGCATTGGGCCGAATGGAATTAAAATTCTCACTATCTACTGGAGAGACCGAGAAAGAAGGTAAGATTGGTGTTCGAGGTTAAGGGATTAATAATGGCCTCGGAGAAGACATACTCTTCAAGCATCAGAAGTGGATCAGATTATGAATGTTGTGCATAATGAACATCTTGGGGCACAGAAAAAACACCTGGAATATACTTGTTATTCGTTCTACAGATGTAGATTCGGGATAATCTCTAATAAGTCGATTTGGAGATTTATAGCATTACTCTAACAAAGATTGGAAACGTATTTTATTTGCCCTTCGCTATTCTCTCTGCAAACTAGTTCTAAATTTGTTTTGTGTCTGATGCAAACTGGCTATGGCGTTTGTCAGTACTATGTGAGAGTTGCAGAAACAGACATCAAGCCGTCAAATTGTGATAACGGGGAGTATTTCGCATCTTCTGTTCTAACTAGACCAGAAAAATAATCGAATTGTGCTCAAGCTATAAGACCTTACCTTTCCCTCTCGGACAAATCGGTGCTCAAAGAGGATGTTTTGCAGTTCTCGGCTACTCGAAAGACAATAGTGAAATCCGACATTGCAGGCGCAAAACCCAGCTTTGATTACATATTTCGAAGCATTTCGAGATGAAGAAATCGTTTGCTGCTAAGATAAATCGGATCTCCTTCACACAAAAATCCATGGCTGGCAAGATATTGAAGGTGAGCGAAATGTCAAAATTGTACAGCCATTACAAGGCGGTGAATCGAACCCACCCGTATCCGTATCAGAATTTCTGAGATCGACAGCGTTTTCTACTTGTGCCCGCTGCTGCTGAAAAGAGGGTCCAGATAGCCAAAGTTCCAATAGACTTGAAAAAGTCATATCATGTGATAAAATACTCCCGGGCGAGATCCCCATCTCATCTCAAAAACGAGATCTGCATTCCCACTTTGGAACGCAAGGCACGGCAAGGGGTTTCGAACTTTCGATCGCCTGCCAGTTAAAAGTTGACCACTTGTACACAAAAAACACTAATGACAATCGAGATTGAAATGGGACTCCTCTTGTTTCGACCTGCGCATCCGGAAACGAGATTTGCACGGCCCCAAAATGATTAGAAAGAGAAGATAAGATCAAGGTTAAGGTTAAGACATGGAAATGGAATTAAAGTCAAAGATGGAAGGCCAAGTTCTTCTAGAAACAACGAACCAACCAACCAATCGTGAATCATCCCTCAAGGCTCCAGGCTGCTCCAGCTCATCCTTCTCACACCTACTGCATTGCATTGAATTGAATTTGATGGATGTCTAGAAGGATTCCGTACAACGCCCGCCATGCCTTAGACTGCTCTTTTTTTAAAACAGACTCCCACCGCCCGCCGCTCCTACTTTTCTTTACCCTCTAGTCAACGCGTCGCCCACTTTTTAACCCCTCAATGTTTTTGTTTCGCATCTTAACGTAATTTGCTTCTTCGTTGTAGACATGTGAATGTGAATGTGAATGTGAGGGATAAACATATTTACAAGCAGTGGGGTCACCAGTACCACCAATGATTATGCACCACTTGCTCACCCTATTATTCAGGAAAAGCGCACCTTTTAATGTTGCTTGCTTCACTAGTTGACAGTTAGTTTTCGCGAGCTATGCCTTGCTCTTCTCTGTTGACGCCAGCGTCCAGAACAAAAAGTCCTGGTATCTTCTAGATTGTACTCGGCTTGGATATGTTGACTAGATTAAGGGTTCACAATATACATTCATATGTTTGTAGCACTGTATTTATTGCTGTTCTGGAGTTATTAGTCATTGGATTGACCACTCAATCGGATTAAATACATACATTGTTAAAGACTTAACATAAACATGTTTATATAATCCTCAGGCTATATTATAATAATAAAAATGTTGTTTTTTAAATTATGGTTTAGTTATATATTAAATTGATGTTAAAACAAGGATTCTACACTTATTGGATTTGAAAGTTGGTTTATTCAATTATAATTATTTATGTCAATTTATATAATAATTTTTTATCATATTTTTTTTTTATAGAAGTTAGTAGTTTCTTCATTAAGAGAGTAGCTATGACTATGTACTTAATGTAGAAGAACAAGATAAATAATATGGGAGACCATAAGCTCCCTAAGATTCTCTAATAGTGGAGTCAAAACCACCTTGTCTTATAAGTTAGAGAAACAATATTGCTAAAACAATAACAAACTCTCATGAGTTAGAGAAACAAGACACTAAACAATTCCCAAAACATTGTAGGAGGAAACTAGTTGTCATCTTTGTGACACTTTGTTTTTAAATTTTTATTGAGATTATTTTTTATAATAAATATATTTATTACTCAAGATATAGTTGTAAATGCACTTAATTACTCTCCATGGAACTACATACAAATGTATTGTTATAAACTAGCAATTGTACCTAGGGGTGCAATAAAAGAACACATGTTGCAAGCTAAGCAAGGAGATGTGGACATATACAACAAGAAAGAGAATTTGAAGTGTTGAACCACAAATTTTAGTTAATAAAATCTTATGGTTGATACAATATTTTAAGGACATTATATTCTTCACATAATTGGCCATTACATTATGCTCATTTTAAAAGTAATCATGAAAATCATTCTTCTCTCATCCAAATGACAATGGATTCTTAGTTTTTGTAGTTCTTATGTTACAATCAAGTAGCATTGCATAGATTTATGGATTTATCTACTAAATAAATAAAAATATTTCAAATTTATAAAGAGAAACAATAAATAATTTATTTATACATTTCTTAAATGTGGATCATTGATGTGGAATTCATAACATTTTAATGGACATCATTGGAAAATATCTCACAAAAATATAAAGAAAAACTTAAAATTGTTGGATATATCTAGAAAAAGATAAATTAAATTCATAATAAAAAATAAGATTTATAATATTATGAAAAAATTATAATTTGATTTATATATCCTTACATTTAAGAATTTAGTAGGTCTACAAATATAAAAGCCAAGCAATTCTAATTTTTTTTGTCAAATTGTTTTGACTATTCAAATGAATTCATATACATTTCGATCCTCTTACATTATAATGTTTTGATGCGAGTACATATATGTTAATGCAAAATAGAACATTGATATGTAGATTACAACAAGTAATTTGTAGCTTGTTGAGGAGTAGATCCTGCACATGAAAAGTGGAAAAGTAGTTAGGGAGAAGGGAGAATTTGGAGTTAGCTTGAAAGGATGTAAAGGAAAAATGAAACAGTGGAAAAAGAGAAGTACCTATATATAGAATGTAGTTAAGGGAGCTCCAATGATTGTAGCAATGTCTCTGCATTTTTCCTTACATTGACATGTGGATTATCTGCATACGTTTGTAACGATCATAGGAAAATGCTAGGGAGATGTGAAGATCCTTAAGGGACGGGACTCTGGAAAGTGCAGTAAAGGTCAAACCTTGACGCTCCTTGGTTATCTCATGTGTTCCAAGTAGAAATAAATTGATCAAAGAAGTCCTTATCTTTATCAACCTCAGTAGCATTCTCTGTCAAAACCCCAAATTTTCCGAAAAATTTAAAATTTTTAAAATTGCATAACGTTAACATAAATGCATTTACCTAATCATTTAATTAGTTATATGTTACCAGCTTATTATTTGAATTTATCTGTTAGTTATGAAAAGTTATAGAACAGTTCTTTTCAGTTTACTGACTTGTTTCTTTTTGCGACCATAAGGTGGGTTGTCATGAAAAACTGGGCTTACTTAGCTTTCGAGCTAATGCAGAAAAATTTCTCCTGTCCTTACAGATCATAGGTAAGAAGATTCCTTGCTGCACGTAAAAATTCTAAGGTCTTTATGTACAAGTTTTATTGCAATTCAGAAGTTCAGTAAGACAATAATTGTTAAGCACATATCAATGCTTATTGAGGTAAATCCATTATCTGTTCTTCTTTCTAGTAGAGATAGATTTATATTTCTTTAAAGATTACTGAACTGTCCGATCTCTATCATAGTTTTCAGTGTCAAAAGATCTTGATTAAAATTTCTTACAAGTAGAGTACGAAATGGCATTGTTGTAAAATCATAGTTTACGTTTAAGAAAGCGTAAATACATTTACATCGTAGAGTGTATTAATAAGGGGTTAACAATTTACTGTTACCAAGTTAAAACTACCCACTGATAGGGGTATATTCATGCTGATGCACCAAATCTTCTTTACACTACAACTAATTTAAAGCATATTAAAGCTGAACTTAGGTCTGATAGATAACCTACTGTAACCGGTTTTTTCTCTATCCTTTTATTTATATCAAAGGAGCTTATTCCCCATAGATTATTTTCCTTAAAATAATGTTCAACATAAAAGTTTTAAGGTCTATCAATTACATGGATAAAACTCCTATTAGGAGATTAATGGCTTCATTTGTACATGTTATCATTTGTAAGTTCAGAACATTTATCCCAGATAATGCTTTCAACAAAAATAAATGGATACTAATTCCTTTTGTATGTATTATCATACCTAGATAAAATATGGCAAGGCCAAAAGGTTTAACATTATTAATAAAGTAATTACTATAGTTGAATTTACAATCCTCCTGGTTATCAACCATTACATTATTCTATAATTATATTATAGATGTTTGTGGAATACTTGCATAAGTACTATTCCTTCTTAACCATATGTATTACACTTTCCTCGTAAGTTATGTTACAAAAATTATTCTATTTTAAGATTGTAAGTGCTAAATGAATATTTATTCATTCACCTGGATGGAAAGGTCATGAATAAGAATCATGTCATAACGAGTTTATGGATTAAACTCTAGAGAAGAACTCTTATAACCCTTACCTCACCCATTCCAAGCTTGTATAGGGTTATCTTGTGAACTTGATGCTTTTGAATGTGTAACCTTCGATAATTTCTTCACTATGTAAGAAATAACATGTATAAAGTTTCCAGGTCGCGGTACTAATCTATACCCACGAAGAACATAGTGTAAAATTTGATTGTAATGCATAAATGATATACCATAATGTGTTCACAATGATTTGTTTAACCTTTACGTCATTATTGAGCTATAATACAAGGCTTATATAAATATGTTAACGAGTTCTTATTATCACCATGCAATGATAGGTTGACTTCGGTTGAGGATTGATGTCGAATCTTTTGAACTCGTCCAAATAATTTATAATATTGTAATTGGTGATGGCTCATCGATACTATAGAGAAATTACCTATCGCATGCAAATATTTGCATGGAAACGTGGCTGACTGATGGCCAAGCATCATCAGTTTAAAAGAGTTGTCCCTAACCCTAGCTCATTAGTCTTTCCCGACCTTTGGGCTCCTACCAATCTTCCATGGAGTATTCGGCTGCTCTGCTTCTAGAGTAATGATGTGACTGTCTTGGCTTACTCCTTCTCTTGATAACATGTCCAAAAGCACAAAAACGAGACCATGCCCTAGCGTTGCTGTCAATCGTAAGCCATTTGATCTCCTTTCAAGTTTTTCGTTGCCTTAGTGGCTTATCCGAACCCTTACTGTAACAGCCCTTCCCCACCTTCTTCTTCAGTCTCCAAAATGAGGGTAGTTCTTCCATTCAGAGAGTCGTGGCTTGAGTTGTGCAGGGTACTGTGTTTTTGTTTTACATTGAGTACAGCACGACTTCAGGGTTTACCTTGTCAGTCGAGAGCTGGAACCTTCCGCTGCCAACAGCTGATGAAGTTTTGTACCGTCGTTCCCTCTGCAACTGAAGATAGATCTCCTTCTCGTGCTAGTCGTGATGTTTACTGGTTATCAGTGTTAAAGGTAAGAAAAGAAATCGCTCTTTTTCTTATTATTTCACTGCACATTTCCCAGTTTATAGAACTCTTTGCCTTTAATATATAACATATCTAATAGTAAGACATGGTGAATGTGCAGGTACAACTTGTCCCTCTTCTTTTTCTGCGCAGTGAGTACGAGGTTACGGCGACAAAGAAGGCAACGGTAAGCCCTGGACTTTCCATGGTCATCCCATCTTGTTCAAACCCTCATGGAATGTTACGGGTTGGTCGTTGCGGCCTGAAAGACCCTCAAGGTTTTTGGTTGTTTTCTTCGTTGTTTTTCTTAGCTAGTTAAGACCCTTGTTTAACTACAGGGCTTCTTCGGCTTCGGCCGTGACTATAGAAGTTAGTTCTTTTGTGTTTTGAAGTGCTATAAGCGAAGGGAAACAAAACTAAGGCAAAATGCCATACCCTTCAAAATACTTGTAAAGACCAAGGGCTTAGAAGAGCCGTTCGATTTTCTGATAGGCTACTGTGTAAAGATTGAGGCCGTGAGCCTGTATTGAAAAGGGCTTTTAACCCGTAACTTCTACTTTTGCTGTAATTATAAATTTTTACAGGGTTTCCACCCTAAGATCATCATAATAGTTATTAATACTATTTTCCTTTCTAAATTCCTTGTTTTTGTTACAGCCTTAAAATGTATATACTTGTTTATTTTATAACTGATAAATGAGGCTAGCCAACAACATAATGTTTACAACATTTATTTATTTTTCCTTATATTATACCTCTGTTCAATTCTGAGGTTGTAGTTGTTTAAATTTTTGCTTAAGCTTAATAAACTGAGCATTCTGTTACTTAATTCCTGCTCACGTATGCATTCGATTTTTACAGTTAAAGATATCATTAGGGTTTCTGTACCTGGTTTATAAATTGACTTACTTGTTAATAAGAGCTGTAAGTTTTGATGTATAGTTTATACCCTTCACTAATATAGGGTTTTGTATATTTTAATTTGTTTTAATAATGTTCTTAATTACTGTTTATTTACCTTGTAGTACAGAAGGTAAAAATAATTTCAGTTTGCAATTAAAGTAATAAGAACAATACCTTAAATTCAACCATGATATTACTCCTACATTGTATGTAATAGAAGTTTATTGTTATTAATATAAAAAGATAATATCTCTTCCGAGAGTTCCAAAGTTTCCATGGTTAATATTTAGTTTATTTTATAGCATTATATTATCGATTTCCTGTGCCAAGTATGCCAAATACTTAGTAAAGTCCTGTTAATATTTAGTTTGTCTGTTTGGTTATGATATCTATATTGTATAATCAAATAATATTACTTAGGATCTATCTCATATAAATATATATATAGTAGCATTCATTTACCATTTATGAAACATAGAAAAACAACTCTAGATATTGTTCGAGATTAGTCTAATAAGAATAAAGGACAAATAATGGAAAAGATTACATCACTAATCTTACACAGGATCTAAAATAGTTTGGTTTAACAGTAGAATTTAAACAATATTTAATTACTCCTACTTTCAGTGTTGTTATTTCAACATATAGAAGTTAAATTCTTTAAACTGGAAGAAAGCAGTTGCAGGGTTTAAACTGCAAGTATACCTAGTCTAACTTTACTTTAGTACGACTATTATAATTTTTTCTATTTGTTAAATAATAAGACTACTGAAGTAAATACTGTACAAGTAAATAGTTTTTAACTATGAATTCAAACAACTATCAGTAAAATATCTTTTCTGAAAATTAGATAAAGAAACAATCTACTATTCTGCAATCTCATCATGCTATCCTTGTTTAATTTTACCCCTGTGCTAGAGTACGGTCTGGTAAAACCCAGATGAGGAAAAACACAGTGGGTTCTTATTTTGCATCAACAGAATCTATTACTGATAAACTAAAACAGTTACATCACTAAACCATCTGAATCTTTATATCCTAACTACTAGCATAACATTCAACCATTCACAATGATTAAAAACAAAGATAGTTAGGTGACAGAACCTGTTTATACTTGGACAACAACAGCAATGGGAGGCCGTTCCTCCCTACCAACTCCTGGAGGGCGCTCAAACAGCGACTCCTCAGGAACCCCGAGCTTGCTCTGGTCTCCCTGGATGGAACTAGGTGCGGCAAAATACCAGTCTTCAGACTCAGTATCAAATCTAAACTTATTAGTAAGTTCTCCCAGCTAACAAGCTGTAATAAACCAAGTTACTGCAGCATTCCTCTCAGGACAACTTCCTTACTATTTTTCCCTTTTTCCCCAATGAATTTCCTGAATATCATTCCACCTGAATGATTCCTCTTTGGAGAATATCTGAGCAACCTTAGCTCTATTCATTGGGTACTTTTAAAAGATTGCTTAGGTCTTTTTGGGTTAGTTGTCATTTAATGAGCCACCTGCTCTGATGCCACTTTCTTGGGGGATCATGACCCCAAATATAGGGAAGTTGCTACCTACAACTTAGGAAGTGTTTGAGGATGCTGCCACTTGTCTTTTGCCCTCCACCTAGTTCCATCCACCAGTTTGACCAGTAACCTCTTATTAACAGCTCTCCCAATGTTGTTGTCTCCACTTTTTTATTTATTTATTAATAATAAAATATTCAGAATTACATTCCACTTCTTTTGACTCTGCTGAGTCATCAGTTCCTACTTTACATTAAATTTAACATAATGTCTCAGGAATATAATTAAAACAATTAACATTATTTTACAAAATTGGGGTATGTGACATACACACCCCATTAGAATGTAACATCGTCCTCGATGTTACTTATTCTTCATCCTCTGCAACCTCCTGGAACAGATTCAGGTATGCCTCCCGCATCTTACTTTCCAGTTCCCAAGTAGCTTCTTCAGGACTAAGGTGCTTCCATTGCACCTTCACCTGTCCAATTGTGCGGTTCCGGAGAGTAATTTCCCTCCTCCCGATGATACAGTCCGGTTCCACCATAATTTCTCCTTCTGGTTCCACCTGTACAACATTCCAATCAATCACATGAGTAGCATCATGAACATACTTTTTCAGAACAGAAATATGAAAAACATTATGCACTTTCAAGTTAGGTGGTAACACTAGCTGATATGCAACTTGACCAATTCTGGATAAAATTTCAAACGGACCACAGTAACGTGGTGCTAGCTTTGCACAACTCCCCAGTCTTAGAGAGCTTTTCTTTGGTCTTACCTTTATAAACACGTGCTCACCTACCTGGAACTGTTTGGGATCTCTTTTCAAATATGCTTGGCTCTTTTGCTGATCCTGTGCCACCTTCAAATTTTCCTGCACTTGTTTCACAATCTGTTCCATTTCTTTCAATAATTCTGGTCCCAACACTAATCTATCTACTGGATTATTCCAGGATATAGGAGTGTTGCATTTACGTCCATACAAAATTTCAAATGGACTGAACTTAGCTGATGACTGGTAGTTATTATTATATGCAAATTCTGCTAGATGCAAGTAGTCTTCCCACTTACCTGGCTGATCTTTAACATACATCCTTAACAAATCTTCCAGCACCTGATTTACTCTTTCAGTCTGTCCATCTGTCTGAGGATGGAAAGAGGTGCTGAAATTCAGTGTTGTGTTTAATCCCTTAAACAAGGATTTCCAGAAACTTCTTGTGAATTTAGGATCCCTGTCTGAGATGATAACCTTCGGTACCCCATGTAACCGAAAAATCTGCTTTAAGATAATGTTAGCTATGTTGGCAGCCTTGTAAGTAGTTTTAACAGAAATGAAATGTGTTGCTTTGCTTAATTTATCCACCACCACCATAATTGAGTCATTCTGATTCTGATTTCTGGGCAATCCAGTAATAAAATCTAAGCTGACTACTTCCCATTTCCAACTAGGAATAGGCAAAGGTTGCAGTAAACCGGCTGGATGTTGGTGTTCTGTTTTCATTTGTTGACAGTCCAGACATCTAGCTATATATTCAGCTACTTCAGATTTCATATTAGGCCAGAAATATTCCTTTCTTAGCATGGTTACAGTCTTTTGGTAACCTGGATGTCCTGAGTAAGGTGTTTTATGAACTTCGTCCAGAATCAACAATTTAACCTTAGGCACATTAGGCACATACAGTTTGTCCTTAAATAATAAAAATCCATCTTTATTTAGACTATAACCTTTTATTAAGCTTTCTGTAGGTTTCTCCTTAGCTGTAACTTGTAATTTTTGATAAATTTCATCCAGTTTTACCCCTTCATTAAGCTGTTCATTTAAATCAAAAGCATAAGTACTGATTGCTACTGTAAAGTTCAGCTTTGCATTTCTGCTTAAAGCATCAACCACCTTATTTTCTTTACCCTTTATGTGTTGGATTTCAAAATCATATTCACTCAAGAAGGCTAACCACCTTGCTTGTCTTGCGTTTAAGTTGGGCTGATCTAAAAGGTATTTTAGATCTTTATTACCAGTCATTAAAATAAACTTTCTGCCTATTAAATGATGTCGCCACATCTTTAAGGCATGTATAACAGCTGCAAGTTCTAGATCATAAGTCGTGTAATTCTTTTCGTGGATCTTTAACTTCCTGGACTCATAGGCAATGACATGCCCGTCTTGAGTCAGCACACCGCCTAAACCATCATTACAGGCATCTGTGCATACCACGAAATCCTTATTATGATCTGCTATTCTTAGAATAGGCACACTTGTTAATAAGGTTTTTAATTTCTTAAAACTTTCTTCACACTTTAAGTTCCAATCGAATTTCTTGCCTTTCTTTTGCAAGGAAGTGATCGGATTAGCTATTTTTGAAAAGCCTTCAATAAATCTCCGGTAATAACCGGTAATTCCCATAAACGACCTAACATTTGTCACGTCTTTTGGAATCGGCCAATCTTCGATTGCCCGAATCTTTTCAGGATCAACTGAAATCTCTTCCTTAGTCACTACGTGACCTAAGTATTGGATTTCATCCGTAAAGAAGTCACACTTGCTAAACTTCGCGAAGAGTTGTTGCTCTCAGAACTCTTGTAAAACTATCCTTAGGTGTACTTGATGTTCTGCTTCAGTTTTAGAGTAAATTAAGATGTCATCGATAAACACGACAACAAATTTATCTAAGTATTTATGCATTATATTATTCATTAGACATATAAAGACAGCTGGGGCATTAGTAAGCCCAAATGGCATTACGACAAATTCGTAATGTCCATACCTTGTTCTGAAGGCTATCTTGAAAATGTCCTCATCTTTAATTCTTACCTGATGATATCCTGATCTCAGGTCTATCTTTGAGAACACCGTAGCTCCACGTAGCTGATCAAACAAATCATCTATGCTGGGCAACGGATATCTGTTTTTAATAGTCATCTTGTTTAGTTGACGGTAGTCTATGCATAATCGCATAGTTCCATCTTTCTTTTTAACAAAAATGACCAGTGCTCCCCAAGGAGACACATTGGGTCGAATGTACTTCTTATCTATTAACTCTTTTAACTATGATTTTAATTCATTAAGTTCTAAAATATTCATACGATACAGGGCTTTTGAGTTAGGTACCACACCTGGCACCAGCTCAATAGTGAAATCCAGCTCCCTCCTAGGAGGTAATCTTGGAATTTCTTCTACGAAAACATCAGTAAATTCATTTAAAACAGGAATATCTTCTATTTTTAACTTATCTTTTTCAAGTTTACTTGCCTCTTCTGTAATAGTTACAGCATAGGCTTTACACCCTTTTCTAACTGCTCTTTTAAGTTGTAAAGCAGAAATCTGCCTGATTACAGTTTTCCTAGGAATACCCTTAACCGTTACTGGTTGTTCATTATTATTTACGCACGTAAAGGTTTTATCATAACAGTTTAAAACTACCTTGTGCTGCTCTAACCAATCCATACCAATCAGTAAATCGTACGAGCCAAGTGGCAAAACATTAAGCTTAACTGTAGTTTTAAAATCATCCATAATTAAAGCACATTCTTTCACATAACAGGTTACTTTCCTTTTTTCCCCAGTGGATAATTGAACTATCAAGGAACTATCAAACTTTTCAACAGACAATTTACACTTTTCCACTATCTGAGGTGCAACGTAACTAAGACTAGCTCCTGGATCAATTAAAATGGTTATAGGGGTTTGGTTAACCATACCTTCCACTTCCACCATGGAAGTTTGATAGTCAGCTTGGCCGTTCTCCAATGCTGCATTTATTCTGGGCATAGTCCTTGCAAGTTCTCCAACAGTCATTTCATCCTGCACAGTGTGAATATTGTTGTTTGACTTTTTTCGATTTGGGCAGATCGAGGCATAGTGCGGGCCATTACATTCCCAGCACTTAACAGGCTCCTTTCGTTCGAAACTCTTAGTGAAATTCCCATGAGTATTTGCAGCTTCCTTGCCCTTGAAGTTATTCAAATTATTGGATGCACCATTTCTATTTCACTAAAAATTTTTATTGTTAGAATAATTCCTATTCTTGAAATTCTTCTGGGGTACAAATTCTTTCTTCTTAAACTCAGGCTGATTGTTGTTCTTTTTAGCTTTCCAGTTGGCTATACCCTCTTTCTTCTTGTTCTGCTCAAAACAGAAATTTGCCTTCCTCATGGCTTCTTCCAGAGTCTTCGAGTTATCATACTCAATTTTGTCCTTGATGTGGTATGGTAGACAACTGAGAAACCGTTGCACTTTAGGTTTCTTGTCCACTAAGTAAGGTACATACCTCAACAAGCTTAAGAATTTATTGTTTAAATCCATCATAGTCATCGAGCCTAACTTCAATTCGTAAAATTCTTTAGCTCTCTATTCATAATATTGTTTGGACAGAAATTTCTTCTTCAAGTACCTTTTAAAAGTACTCCAATTAACTTATTTTTTCTTGATACCCTTGACTCTCTTCAGATCTTGCCACCGTATGTCTGCTTTTCCAGAGAGATTATAGATTTCCATTCTTGCCTTCAGCTGACTTGAATAGTTGTATATCTGAAAATACTTCCTCATCCCAGATAACCAGGACTCTGCTTCTTCCCCTTTTTCAGTATCTCCATTAAAAGTTGGAGGTTTTATTTTTTTGAACTCACCTGAGATTTCCTCATATGGTCTGTACTTTTTCTTTCTGTCATACAACTCAGCCTCACTACTGTCACTAGTAGTGTGATAGCTTTTTTGTTCACTGAACCCTTCAGATGATGCATTGCTTTCAGTTTTTGTCAACTTCATCTTCTTAGATTTCCTTTGATGACTAACATCCCCAGATTATGATCTTCTGCTCCTCCCTTCAGTTTGGAACTTTTCCATCAGAATTTGGTTCAACTCTTCCTGAGTCTTCAAAATCCTCTCATTATCCTTCTTGACTGATTCCATTTCAGTCTTCAAATCCTTTATAGTCTGCATCAGTTCTGAAGAGTGAGCAGTCTCCTCTTCTAACATAGGTTCCCTAGGCAATTTCCTTGTCTCTGTGTTTGGAGACTCATCTTGAGCATATTCTCCTAGTTTCTCCATACCTGCCTGTTAAACTGAGAAAAATAAATTTTCTGTTCTTTACATAAAATAGAATATAGGTTAGTACATTATTTTACTGTTCTATGGAAACTAGTTGAGCCACATCAAGGCCTAGTATTTGAACCATGCTCTGATACCACATGTCAAAACCCCAAATTTTCCGAAAAATTTAAAATTTTTAAAATTGCATAACATTAACATAAATGCAGTTAACTAATCATTTAATTAGTTATATGTTACCAGCTTATTATTTGAATTTATCTGTTAGTTATGTAAAGTTATAGAATAGTTCTTTTCAGTTTACTAACTTGTTTCTTTTTGCGACCATAAGGTGGGTTGTCATGAAAAACTGGGCTTACTTAGCTTTCGAGCTAATGCAGAAATTTTTTTCCTGTCCTTACAGATCACAGGTAAGAAGATTGCTTGCTGCACGTAAAAATTCTAAGGTCTTTATGTACAAGTTTTGTTGCAATTCAGAAGTTCAGTGAGCCTAATAATTGTTAAGCACATATCAATGCTTGTTGAGGTAAATCCATTATCTGTTCTTCTTTCTAGTAGAGATAGATTTATATTTCTTTAAAGATTACTGAACTGTCCGATCTCTATCATAGTTGTCAGTGTCAAAAGATCTTGATTAAAATTTCTTACAAGTAGAGTACGAAATGGCATTGTTGTAAAATCATAGTTTACGTTTAAGAAAGCGTAAATACATTTACATCGTAGAGTGTATTAATAAGGGGTTAACAATTTACTGTTACCAAGTTCAAACTACCCACTAATAGGGGTATATTCATGCCGATGCACCAAATCTTATTTACACTACAACTGATTTAAAGCATATTAAAGCTGAACTTAGGTCTGATAGATAACCTACTGTAACCGGTTTTTATTCTATCATTTTATTTATATCAAAGGAGCTTATTCCCCATAGATTATTTTCCTTGAAATAATGTTCAACATACAAATTTTAAGGTCTATCAATTACATGGATAAAAATCTTGTTAGGAGATTAATGGCTTCATTCGTACATGTTATCATTTCTAAGTTCAGAACATTTATCCCAGATAATGCTTTCAACAAAAATAAATGGATACTAATTCCTTTTGTATGTATTTATCATACCTAGATAAAATATGGCAAGGCCAAAAGGTTTAACATTATTAATAAAGTAATTACTATAGTTGAATTTACAATCCTCCTTGTTATCAACCATTACATTATTCTATAATTATATTATAGATGTTTGTGGAATACTTGCATAAGTACTATTCTTACTTAACCATATGTATTACACTTTCCTCGTAAGTTATGTTACAAAAATTATTCTATTTTAAGATTGTAAGTGCTAAATGAATATTTATTCATTCACCTGGACGGAAAGGTCACGAATAAGAATCATGTCATAACGAGTTTATGGATTAAACTCTAGAGAAGAACTCTTATAACCCTTACCTCACCCATTCCAAGCTTGTATAGGGTTATGTTGTGAACTTAATGCTCTTGAATGTGTAACCTTCGATAATTTATTCACTATGTAAGAAATAACATGTATAAAGTTTCCAGGTCGCGGTACTAATCTATACCCACGAAGAACATAGTGTAAAATTTGACTGTAATGCATAAATGATATACCATAATGTGTTCACAATGATTTGTTTAACCTTTACGTCATTATTGAGCTATAATACAAGGCTTATATAAATATGTTAATAAGTTCTTATTATCACCATGCAATGATAGGTTGACTTCGGCTGAGGATTGATGTCGAATCTTTTGAACTCGTCCAAATAATTTATAATATCGTAATTGGTGATGGCTCATCGATACTATAGAGAAATTACCTATCGCATGCAAATATTTGCATGGAAACATGGCTGACTGATGGCCAAGCATCGTCAGTTTAAAAGAGTTGTCCCTAACCCTAGCTCATTAGTCTTTCCCGACCTTCGGGCTCCTGCCAATCTTCCACGGAGTATTCGGATGCTCTGCTTCTAGAGTAATGCTGTGACTGTCTTGGCTTACTCCTTCTCTTGATAACCTGTCCAGAAGCACAAAAACGAGACCATGCCCTAGCGCTGCTGTCAGTCGTAAGCCATTTGATCTCCTTTCAAGTTTTTTGTTGCCTTAGTGGCTTATCCGAACCCTTACTGTAACAGCCCTTCCCCACCTTCTTCTTCAGTCTCCAAAAGGAGGGTAGTTCTCCCATTCAGAGAGCCATGGCTTGAGTTGTGCAAGGTACTGTGTTTTTGTTTTACATTGAGTACAGCACAACTTCAGGGTTTACCTTGTCAGTCGAGAGCTGGAACCTTCCACTGCTAGTAGCTGATGAAGTTTTGTACCGTCGTTCCCTCTGCAGCTGAAGATAGAGCTCCTTCTCGTGCTAGTCACGGTGTTTACTGGTTATCAGTGTTCATATTTCGGATGTGTTAAAGGTAAGAAAAGAACTCGCTCGTTTTCTTATTATTTCACTGCACATTTCCCAGTTTATAGAACTCTTTGGTTTTAATATATAACATATCTAACAGTAAGACATGGTGAATGTGCAGGTACGACTCGTCCCTCTTCTTTTTCTGCACAGTGAGTACGAGGTTACGGCAACAAAGAAGGCCATGGTAAGCCCTGGAATTTCCATGGCCATCCCATCTTGTTCAAACCCTCATGGAATGTTACGGGTTAATCGTTGCGGCCTGAAAGACCCTCAAGGTTTTTGGTTGTTTTTGTTGTTTTCTTCGCTGTTTTTCTTAGCTGGTTAAGACCCTTGCTTAACTACAGGGCTTCTTTGGCTTCGGCCGTGACTATAGAAGTTAGTTCTTTTGTGTTTTGAAGTGCTGTAAGCGAAGAGAAACAAAACTAAGGCAAAATGCCATACCCTTCAAAATACTTGTAAAGACCGAGGGCTTAGAAGAGCTGTTCGATTTTCTGATAGGTTACTGTGTAAAGCTTGGGGCCGTGAGCCTGTCTTGAAAAGGGTTTTCAACCCGTAACTTCTACTTTTGCTGTAATTATAAATTTTTGCAGGGTTTCCACCCTAAGATCATCATAACAATTATTAATACTATTTTCCTTTCTAAATTCCTTGTTTTTGTTACAGCCTTAAAATGTATATACTTGTTTATATTATAACTGATAAATGAGGCGAGGCGACAACATAATGTTTACAGCATTTATTTATTTTTTTCCTTATATTATACCTATGTTCAATTATGAGGTTGTAGTTGTTTTAATTTTTTCTTAAGATTAATAAACTGAGCATTCTGTTACTTAATTCCTGCTCACGTATGCATTCGATTTTTACAGTTAAAGATATCATTAGGGTTTCTGTACCCGGTTTATAAATTGACTTACTTGTTAATAAGAGCTGTAAGTTTTGATGTATATTTTATACC
>LPNX010440319.1:156118-178190 GCA_001517045.1 Pseudotsuga menziesii
ATTATTCTTTTTAATAATAACCTACATACTGAAATAAATTACTTTGCAACTACGAAATGCAGAAACACATCTATTCTATTCAGACTCTTAACATTCTCTTCCATCTACTGTAAATACTCTATCTGTGCTGGAGTACAGCCTAGTCCTTCCAGGTGTGGAAAAACAAAGACTAGAATTATTTTCCATCTTAACACATTACTATTTCAAATTCATTTCTTCAATAATCTAAAATATTACTAATTCTAACATTTTACAACTGAATATTAAACATTCATTTAACAATTAGATTCAGATTTATCTATCTAACACAATAAAACAAAATGATGTAGAACCTGATTAGGATAGACAACAACAGAATTAGGAGGCCATTCCTCCCTACCAAACTCTTGGAGAGCACTCAAACAATGCTTCCTCAGGACCCCTGAGCCTGTCTTTGGTCTTTTGGATGAGAATTGGTGGAGCATGCAAACAGTAGACTGGTCTAATAACTCAGTAAAACACCCTGCACTCAGCAATAATATCTTTCAACTTAAAAGCTGCACAAGATCATTCAACAGTTATCCCCTCAAACTCTCTCCACAATTCCCTTCCATTGAATTTCTCTAAAGTACATTCACCTGAATGATCACTTCTCTAGAATAAGTAGCCTCAGCTCTCTTCAATGGGAATTTTTATAAAGATTTCCTAGGTCTTTTGGGTCAGTTGTCATTAATTGAGCCACCTGCTCTGATTCCACTTTCTTGGGGAATAATGACCCCAAATGTATGGAGGTTTCCACATGCAATAGTTGGAAGTGGTTTGAGGATGCTACCACATGTTTGTTTGCTCTCCACCCAGTCTCCTCCACCAATTTGACCAGTAAACACTCTTTTAACAGCTCTCCTAAGCTGTTGTCTCTTCCTTTATTTATTTAAAATAAAAATATTCTAAATTACATTAAATATCCTTGACTCTGCTGAGTCATCAATTACAATTTAGCATAAAATTTAACATATTGTCCTCAAATAAAATCAAATAAGATAATATTGTTTTTGCAAAATTGGGGCATGTGACATACACACCCCCTTAGAGCATAACATCATCCTAGATGTTATTTATTCTTCGTCCTTAGAATTCCCCTGGAATAGAATTGGACATGCATCTCGCATTTTACTTTCCAATTCCCAGGTGGCTTCCTCTGGACTAAGGTACTTCCATTGCACCTTCACCTGACCAATGGTGCGGTTCCGAAGTGTGATCTCCCTCCGCCTGAGGATACAGTCCGGTTCCACCAGAAAATATCCTTCTGGTTCCACCTGTACATCATTGCAGTTAACAACATGAGTAGCATCATGAACATATTTCTTTAATACAGAAATGTGAAAAACATTATGTACTCTTAAATTTGGTGGTAACGCGAATTGATAAGCTACTTGTCCAATCCTATACAGTATTTCAAATAGACCACAGTAACGAGGTGCTAATTTTACACAACTTCCCAATCTCAGAGAGCTCTTTTTGGGCTTCACCTTGATGAACACATGTTCACCTACCTGAAACTCCTTTGGAGTTCTTTTAAGGTCTACTTGACTTTTCTGTCGATCCTGCGCAACTTTTAGATTACCTTGTACCCGCTTTACAATTTTTTCCATTTCCTTTAATAGTTCAGGACCTAATACTAATCTATCCACCGGGTTACTCCAAGAGATAGGAGTATTACATTTCCTTCCATACAAGATTTCGAAAGGACTAAATATGGCTGATGCTTGATAATTATTATTATAAGCAAATTCTACCAGATGCAAATAATCCTCTCATTTACCTGGCTGGTCTTTCACATACATCCTTAATAAATCTTCCAGTACTTGGTTTACTCTTTCAGTTTGTCCATCTGTTTGAGGATGGAATGAAGTACTGAAATTTAATGTAGTGTTTAATCCTTTAAACAGATATTTCCAAAAGTTACCTGTAAATTTAGGATCTCTATCTGAGATTATGACTTTCAGTATTCTATGCAGTCAGAAAATCTGTTTTAGAAAAATATCAGCTATGTTTGCAGCTTTATACGTAGTTTTAATAGGTATAAAGTGAGCTGCTTTACTTAATTTATCGACCACTACCATGATAGAATCATTTAAATTCTGATTTTTAGGCAGTCCAGTAATAAAATTGAGACTAATTATCTCCCATTTCCAGCTAGGAATGGGCAACAGTTGAAGTAATCCAGCTGGGTGTTGATGTTTAGTTTTCACCTGCTGACATTCAAAACACCTAGCGATATACTTTGCTAACTCAGTCTTCATATTTGGCCAAAAATATTCTTTTCTTAACATAGTTATAGTCTTTTGATAACCTGGATGACCCGAGTATGGATTTTTATGGATTTCATCCAAAATTAACAACTTAACTTTAGGTACGTTAGGTACATACATTCTGTCTTTATACAGTAAAAATTATTTTGCATTCAAACTGTACCCTTTACTTAAGCTTTCCGTTAGATTTTCTTTCGTTTTAGCTTGTAAGTTTTGGTAAATTTCATCTTGTTCTATCCCTGATTTAAGCTGTTCATCTAGATCTGTTGTATAAGTGCTAATAACTGCTGTGAAATTTAGCCTTGCATTCCTACTTAATGTATCCATAACTTTATTTTCTTTACCTTTAATGTGCTGAATTTCGAAATCATACTCACTTAGAAAAGCTATCCACCTAGCTTGTCTAGCATTTATATTAGGTCGATCTAATAGATATTTTAGTCATTTATTATCAATCATTAAAATAAATTTTCTGCCAATTAGGTGATGACGCCACATCTTTAGAGCATGCACAATAGGAGCTAATTCCAGATCATAAGTTACATAATTCTTTTTCATGAATTTTTAATTTCCGAGACTCATAGGCAATAACATGCCCTTCTTGAGTCAGAACACCTCCTAAACCATCATTGCAGGAAGCGGTGCACACCACAAATTCTTTATTTGGATCAGTTATTCTTAAAATAGGTGCGATGGTTAACAAAGTTTTTAACTTTTTAAAGCTTTCCTCACATTTTTGGTTCCAATCAAATTTCTTTCCTTTCTTCTGCAAAGAAGTTATCGGATTCGCGATTCTTGAAAAACCTTCAATGAACCTCCGGTAGTAACCGGTAATTCCCATGAAGGATCGAACATCAGTTACATCCTTAGGAACCAGCCAATATTCAATCACCTTTATCTTTTCGGGATCCACCGAAATCCCTTCCTTAGTCACCACATGACCTAAGTACTGTATCTTATCTTTGAAGAAATCACATTTTCTAAACTTTGCAAAGAGTTAATGATCTCGTAATTCTTGCAAAACAATTTTTAAATGTTCTTTATGTTCTTCTTCAGTTTTTGAATAGATTAATATATCGTCGATAAACACGACTATAAACTTATCTAGATACTTATGCATAAAGTTGTTCATTAAGCACATAAAAATATTTGGGGCATTAGTAAGCCTGAATGGCATGATGACAAACTCGTAATGGTCATATCCAGTTCTAACAGTTGTTTTAAAGATGTCTTCATCTTTAATCTTAACTTGATGATATCCATACCTTAAATCAATTTTTGAAAACACCGTGGCTCCATGTAGTTGATCAAACAGATCATCTATGCGGGGCAATGGGTATCTATTTTTGATAGTCATGTTATTCAACTAACGGTAATCTATGCAAAATCGCATGGTTCCGTCCTTTTTCTTAACGAAGATAACATGTGCCCCCCAGGGAGACACACTAGGTCGAATATACTTTTTTATCAATAAGTTATTTTAATTGTGACTTTAATTCATTAAGTTCTAGTATGTTCATTCGATAAGGGGCCTTTAAGCTAGGTACTGCACTAGGCACCAGCTCAATGGTAAAATCCAGTTCCCTTTTCGGAGGTAGTCCCGGAATTTCTTCCGAAAATACATCAGTATACTCTCTTAAAACTGGTATATCCTCCAATTTTAATTTGTTTGTTTTATTTAGATTCTCCTCATCAGTTATTGTTACTGCATAAGCTTTACAACCCTTCCTAACAACTCTCTTAAGCTGCAGAGCAAAAATCTGCCTTATGGTTGTTTTTCTAAGGATTCCCTTTACACTTATTGGTTTTCCATCATTGTTTACACACGTAAAGGTTTTATCATAACAATTTAAAATTACCCTATGTTGTTCTAACCAATCCATACCGATGAGTAAGTTATAAGAACCAAGAGGTAATACATTAAGCTTTACAACAGTTTCAAATTTATCCATAACTACTGCACATTCTTTTACAATAAAGTTACCTTCCTTTTAGCACCGATGGCTAACTGAACCAACCAAGAATTCTCAAATTTTTCAACAAGTAACTTACATTTTTCTACCATTTTAGGTGAAATATAACTGAGACTAGCTCCTGGACCTATTAAAATAGTTATAGGGGTTTGGTTTATCATACCTTCTACTTACACCATGGAAGTTTGATATTTTGCTTGTCGATTCTCCAAGGATGCATTGATTCTAGGCATAGTCCTCGCTAATTCTCCAACAATCATCTCCTCCTATATAGTATGAATATTACTGACAGTCTTTTTTCGATTAGGACAGACTGAGGCATAATGTGGGCCATTACACTCCTAGCATTTTATAGGTTCTTTGCGTTCAAATTTCTTGGTGTAATTACCATGGTTATTAGCAGACTCTTTACCCTTGGAATTATTATGATTGCTTGGTGAATTATTCTTATTCCCTTTGAAATTCTTGTTAGGAAAATTTCTGGCCTTATTGTTCTTGGAATTTCTGTTGGGCACAAATTCTTTCTTCTTTTGATCATAATGGTTATTATTCTTCTTGGCCTTCCAATTGGCCATGCTTTCCTTCTTTCGATTCTGTTCATAACAGAAATTAGCTTTCCTCATGGCTTCTTCCAATGTCTTTGGATTGTCATACTCTTCCAATGTCTTTGGATTGTCATACTCAATCCTGTCCTTAATATGATAAGGTAGACAACTGAGGAATCATTGTACCTTTGGTTTTTCATCTACAAGGTATGGAACATACCTAAGTAGACTTAAAAACTTGTTGTTTAGATCTTTCATAGTCATTGATCCTAATTTAAGCTCATAGAATTCTTTTGCTCTCTCTTCACAGTATTGCTCAGACGGATTTTTTTTTTAAAGTACCTCTTGAAGGTATTCCAGTTTACGTTCTTCTCTTTATTCCCTTCACTCTCTTCAAGTCCTACCACCAAATGTCAGCCTTTCCTGAGAGATTGTAGATAGCCATTCTAGCCTTTAATTGGTTAGAATAGTTATAAATCTGGAAGTACTTCTTCATCCTAGATAGCCAGGATTCCACTTCCTCCCCCTTCTCAGTCTCTCCATTGAATGTTGGTGGTTTAATCTTTTTAAACTTCCCATAAATTTCCTCATAGGGTTTATATTTCCTCTTTTTAGTATAATGATTGTCATCACTACTGTCACTAGTAGTATGAAAATTCCGTTGTTCACCAAACACCTCTGAGGGTGAGCTACTTTCATTTTTAATCTGTTTAATCTTCTTATATTTATGTTGATGACTTGTATCTTCTGATTTAGCTCTTTTACCCCTACCCTCAGTTTGAAACCTTTCTATTAGGATCTGATTCAGCTCCTCCTGAGCTCTCAGAATCCTTTCATTCTCTTGTTTAACTGATTCCATTTCAGATTTTAAATCTTTTACTGTTTGTAATAGTTCTAAGGAATTAGGTCTTCTGGTATAGGATCTCTTGGTAAGTTTTCTGGTTTAGTAAATGGAGATTCCTCCTCCGCATATTATTCCAGCCTTTCCATACCTGTTGTTAAACTTCAGAAACTATTTCTCTATTTAATAACATTTAAAAGAAAATACATCGACAAAAATAATTCAAAATCATTGTTTCATAAAAGCTAGTTGGGCTTCATCAAGGCCTAGTGTTTGAACCTTGTGCTCTAATACCACATGTCAAAACCCCAAATTTTCACAAAAATTTAAAATTTTGAGATAACATAAAATGTTGAATATGCAGGACCGCTAATGATTAGCAGAAAATGAAACAGTCCAACAATTAGTATTACACATTTTTAAATTATGTTAACTAAAACAGCTTCTTCTTCGTAACGTAAATAAGAGTTACTTGCATATTGTTATGAGTCTACTTTATGGCAAGTAGGTGGAATCTAACTTTGAATCCTAGGCTTCCTTAGCATTTATGCTAATGCAGAAAAATTGATGGTTCTTACAGGTTTACAGGTACGATCGAACAAGTACACGTTTTAAATTCATAAGTATCAAGAAGTGTTTCTATTTTGCAAAATAAATATGCGAGAAAAATAAGTTGATAATTTTCAAGCAACTTCAATGAGGTAAAGTAATTTATCTTCTCCAGTTTTTCTTGTAAGCAAAGTTCAGATAAACATGCCCTTTCTTCATCAAGCTTAGTGACACCAAGGATACTTATTGTGAACTCTTAACAAGTAATCTTTGTCATATATTCATTTCTATTTTAGCATGCTTAACTTTCAATGTTATCCTTAAACAGATTTTATTAATACTGATAGTACAAATTCTCAATAGAATATATGATTCGATTTTATTTTTAACTTACTAGTTGTAGAAAATATCAACTTGTTACTTATATGTACAAATCGGTTGTTCGCTAACAGGTTATCAACTTTCTTACTTACATTACGACGTACTGCATGTACTAATGTAACCACCTACATTATCGTATTATTTACTAAAGTACCAACTGATCGTTATTTACATTATGTAGGGAAACTTAGTGCTTGTAAAAACTCCTTGATATTATATACTTGATTATTGTAAACAAATAACTACATTGTTCCAAGACAAAATACTATTTTACCTTACTTCCTAAGTCTAAGTCAATCAGTGTCGTTTCAATGATTATAGACTTGAGCATGGTTATTCCATTTGTAATTTATTATTATCATAATGCCTCTCTTATATTAAGTTAATGTTTAAAGTAACTAATAAGGTATATCTTTCTACTCTGATCAAAATTCTACCTTATAAGAAGTACAGGTTATCTTTGAACCATCACAAACTATCTAGTCCAACCTAAACAAATATGGTAAAATTACTAGCATTGACAAGTCGAGAAGCATCTAGTGTTTATGAAAGTTTTAAACCAATGTTGAACTTTGTAAAAGTAATAATTATACTCTTTTACTATGCTATCCAACTCTACAATTTATCACCACCCAAGCTGTTGGTTTATGAGTGATAAGTTTGATTTACAAAACATACATATTCAACAATGTTTTTCAAGCATATAAATTTATAGTAGTTAGAAAGGTTCTAAGCAAATCGACTTTGGACTTTTCCATAACATCAAATGGTTACCACCCATCACTAGGGTCAACGTTTATGAATTATTGTTTAATCAAACGCCAAAATCAATCTATCAAACATTATGATATAAGTGATATATGATTAACGATGGGATTTGTATATGCATACATCATAGTTCATGCAAGGTTTATAAAAATCATGGTTTTAATAATTGGGATGATTGAAACGCAGGTGAACTTTGGAATCGACCCATGCATAGTTTGAAATATTTGAGGGCACGTGGTCACCTCTTGTTCATGTGTTGGCGGTATAAAACTATTACAACCCTAATCGCTTTGTCATTTTCCCTCTGCAGTTCACACTGGCCTTCGGGCAGCTTTGCAAGTTTTTCATGGCGGTCATGAGTATCCTTCCTTTTCTAGCTTGCTCCAAATCTTGGGTTAACATTACTGTAGTCTCCTGAGTTCAGTCTTATTTCTAGCCTTCGTAGCAGTGGGTTTTACCGTGCGAGACTTCACTAGTTGTTTGCACTTGGCTCGCAACCTATCCTTAGCTTCGTCTTGCCTTCCCCGTGGCCTGTCACTGCGATGAGAAGCTAAGATTCATTGCTGTGGTTGTGTTCCATCAACGTCGTAGGGTTTGGAATTTTATATGCGTTGTTTGCAGTTGGTGACAGTCTCTTCGCTAGATTGTTTGTTACTCAATATTAAAGGTGAATATTTAGCTTTCTTTTTAGAATAGAAGACTCATAGTAAAGATTGGTTTACAATTAGGTTTTTAATAGTGAAAGAGTTTTGGTAACTAACACACAGTATCGCTTCTTCTTGCAGGAACTTGTGACAACTCTTTGCAACCCGTGACGAAGATAATGCTGGCTGTCTTCGAAGGATCATGGCTCCAATTCGGTAAGCCCTGTCTTCAATGGTTGGGTTCTTACACTGCTTGTAACAGGGTTGTCGATGGTGAAACCCCGAGCTTGGAAGCTTGTCCAATTTCGCCATTGGATATGTGGTTTTCTTTTTAAATGTTGTTGGGTTCTATTATGTTTACAAACCCTCTCTTCATCATGGGTAGTCTCAGCCTTGCACTGGGTGTTGTAATTAGTTTAAGTTACTAGCCTTACGGCCTGTCAATGAAATACAATGGTTTTTAAAAGAGTTTGTCTTCGAGCTCAGACTCATTTTGCAGTGCTACTATATGGTGACTCTATGTAAGTTAGGGTTTTCCCTAACCGACTATTAATAATGAAAATTACTGTCTTTCATCTTTTGTGTATATAATATTGTATTTTTTTAATATTGTAATTCAGTCATAGTGTAATTTGTAATATTTACTTGTTTGCTCGGGAAATATGAGCTAGGGTTTTCTTGAATGAAACCCTTGTTTAAATAAATCTTTCAATTTATTTTAAATAGGTTCTGCTACTTGTTAAATTCGTTTTATTTAGTATTACAGGTGTGTTGTGAAAACTTTAAGTTGTATCTATACATTTGTCTTTTCATTTGTCCTTAAAGGATTGTAAATAGTCTATAGTAGTTTAATGGCTTATTAATATAATAATCCAGATAAATGGATCATAAGTTAAATGTTTTTATTTGTAAAGATTAAATTTGGTTTAGGGTTTCGATCCTGTAGCTTACCTTTACAGGTATAAACCTGTTTGATAAATATAAAACAGTTCTTTACATAGATAGATATTTATTTTTATATTTGTTGTTAATTATATTCTCATTGTTTTTATTAACTTAAACTGACAGATTAAATTTTACTCAGAGTTCTTTAAAAAGACAAGCATAGATTCTGTAACTTAGTTTGTTTTTTTTATATAATTTAAATACATTTAATATAACCCTACTTGGTTATAGTAATTGATAGTCTTAGTTTAGTTGATATTATTAGAGAATAAACTATATGATTAGTAGTTTATTTATTTATGGAACTGTATGTAACAATGTAGCTTGACTGTGATTTTTCTACTGCATTGCAATTAGTTACTAAGTAAACACAGAGAAATATATATCTAACATAACATAGTTTAACCTCCATAGTATTTTAACTTGAATAAAAAGAATAATCTATTGTCTATAAACACAACATCTTATCTACTAGGGTGATTTCTTAACATATTAATCATTCTACCTGTACTAGATTACTGCTATTTCTTTTCCAATATATTTATATAAATAAGCTTGTTTAAACAATAAACATAGATAACCAGATCATTATTCTTTTTAATAATAACCTACATACTGAAATAAATTACTCTGCTACTACGAAATGTAGAAACACATCTATTCTATTCAGACTCTTAACATTTTCTTCCATCTACTGTAAATACTCTATCTGTGCTGGAGTACGGCCCGGTCCTTCCAGGTGTGGAAAAACAAAGACTAGAATTATTTTCCATCTTAACACATTACTATTTCAAATTCATTTCTTCAATAATCTAAAAGATTAGTAATTCTAACATTTTACAACTGAATATTAAACATTCATTTAACAGTGAGATTCAGATTTATCTATCTAACACAGTAAAACAAAATGATGTAGAACCTGATTAGGATAGACAACAACATCGTTAGGAGGTCGTTCCTCCTTACCAAACTCCTGGAGAGCGGTTAAACAATGCTTCCTCAGGACCCCTGAGCCTATCCCTAGTCTTTTGGATAAGAACTGGTGGAGCATGCAAACAGTAGACTGGTCCAATAACTTAGTAAAACACCCTGCACTTAGCAGTAAGATCTTTCAGCTTAAAAGCTACACTAGATCATTCAACAGTTATCCCCTCAAACTCTCTCCACAATTCCCTTCCATAGAATTTCTCTGAAGTACATTCACCTAAATGATCACTTCTCTAGAATGAGCAGCCTCAGCTCTCTTCAATGGGCATTTTTATAAATATTGCCTAGGTCTTTTGGGTCAGTTGTCATTAATTGAGCCACCTGCTATGATTCCACTTTCTTGGGGAATCATGACCCCAAATGTAGGGAGATTACCACCTGCAACAGTTGGAAGTGGTTTGAGGATGCTGCCACATGTTTGTTTTCTCTCCACCCAATCTCCTCCACCAATTTGACTAGTAAACACTCTTTTAACAGCTCTCCTAAGCTGTTGTCTCTTCCTTTATTTATTTAAAATAAAAATATTCAGAATTACATTAAATATCCTTGACTCTGCTGAGTCATCAATTACAACTTAGCATCAAATTTAACATATTGTCCTCAAATAAAATCAAATAAGATAATATTGTTTTTGCAAAATTGAGGCATGTGACAGACTCTTTCTTCAACTTGTGTAAGAATGGATAGAAGAAGGGGAAATGGAGACTAGGAGAAGATTCTTTACATATTGAACAAACATGGATGGATGGTAGGAGTGTAGGTATGACTTAAATTTGTTGAGATCAAAGGTCATGACGGCCTATAGTGCACTGAGTAATGCATTTTTTGGGTGGCTGGGCATGAATGTGGTAGGTCTTGTGTGGACATTGTGGTAGGTCTTGTGTGGACATTGTGGTAGATGAGTGAGGGAAGCCATTCAAAAAATGTAACATGTGAGCCAAAAAAAATGCAATAAGGTGCAAAAAGTGAGTGATATGTGGAAAGTTGGTTTAGTTAAAGAGACACAACATGTAGGTTATGTTTAATTATGAGTTAGGTAGCTTGTATTTATAAAGGAAAATAATTGTAAAAGGTGCAAAAAGTGAGTGATATGTACAAAGTTGGTTTAGTGAAAGAGTCACAAAATATAGGTTATGTTTAATTATGAGTAAGGCAACTTGTATTTATAAATAAAAATAAGTGTAAAATGCCTAAAATACCTTATGACCTTCCTCTGATATGTAACTAGGCATTCTAAAAGCACAATTGATAGTGACAATGGGGTACACACACCAATTGACTAGTGAAGGTAACAAAGAGGTAGTTACACTGGCGATGGGGAAAATGTTCCAATCTAGAAGACTTGGGAACACCTCCCAAACACAATAGCTGAATTCAGGAGTCAATTACACCCACAATTGCTCCTTGGTGATGTCCTAAGTTTGGACACTAAGATACCTTGCATCAAGTGTGGATTAGTGGTTTGGCCTGCACGGTATAGTGTCGTCTCCCTACAACGAGTTGGGTGACTTGTAGGGGAGAGCAGGGAAACTATACCTCGGCTTTAACCTCCTTGGGTGCGGCGCACTTCTGATCCAGGTTTTCTTTTAACACTTGCTTATAGTGGGATTTATAAAGCACCCTATAAGTCAACAATGTTATGTTTCAAAATATACCTAATGAAAGTAGATTGGAGGGAATTAATGGATGCCTAGCCCAATCAATCCTACCTAACTAAATATTTTTTGTGACCTCATGTGGAGGATTTTAGTTGGTTGACAATTTACAAAGTTGATTTAAGGGTCTATTTCTTTTATCAATGAAAGTAAGAGTAAGAGTGTAAAGTAAAAGTAAAGTAAATGAAAATTTTGATATAGTGTAATATCCAAAATCTTGATCATATTGAAACTTTATCAAATTATTTGTTATAAAACAATATAGGTCATTTAGTGTGTGCAAGTGGTGCAAAAACATGTAGTGCAATTTTAAAAAACAACATTTTAAAATTTTGACATAGTGTAGTATATTAAAAAAAATGGATATTCATATTAATTAATTACGAAGTTATAAAGTTTTAGTTAAATTAATTTTGTATATATTAAAAAATATTTTAATTTTTTAAAGAAATAAAATTATATATTTATTAAAGTATAGTTATTATTATTGTTAATTAATTTTTTTGAAATTTAATTGGAAAAACAATATATAAATTTATGTAAGTTATTATTAAAAAATAATTTAATTTTCAACAAATGTTTTAATTGATATATTATATTTATTCCAAATTAATTGGGTATACTACTTACTTCGGTGGAGGCGTTTAATATACTTGAATAATTATACTCTTATGTGGAAAGTTGCCATAGCATATATATAGTTTAGGATACCTAAGGAAACTTAATTTCTTTTTTAGGATAGGTCAGACGGGATGTTTTAATTGATATATTATATTTATTTAATATTTTCTTAGGAATTATTATAGAGTAAAAGTAAATTCTTTATTATTCTTTTTGATAGGAATAAGAATTATATAACCAAAATTCTAAACCTTAAAAGAAAAGAAAATGTTCAATTTTAAATTTTATATCTTTGAAAAGTTAAAAAAACAACATTTTAAAATTTTGACATAGTTTAGCATATTATATAAAAAAATGGATCTTCATATTAATTATTTATTAAAGTTCTAAAGTTTTAGTTAAATTAATTTTGTATATAATAAAAAAAGTATTTTAATTTATTTAAGAAATAAAATTATATATTTATTAAAGTATAGTTATCATTATTGTTAATTATTTTTTTTGAAATTTAATTGGAAAAACAATATATAAATTTATGTAAGTTATTACTAAAAGAAGTAATTTTAAACAAATGTTTTAATTAATATATTATAATTATTTAATATTTTTTTAGGAATTATTATAGAGTAAAAGTTAATTTTTTATTATTCTTTTTTATATAAAGAAATTCTAAACCTTAAAAGAAAATAAAATGTTTAATATTAAATTTTATATTTTTGTAAAGTAAAAAAAAACAAGAATGACTAATGTTGCGATTGTTTTATAAATCATAATTGTACTTATTAATTTTGTTTTTTAATATTAAGATAAAAATAAATAAATTGAGTAATAAGTTATTAAAAATATAAAGTAAATAAAAAAATTTATATCCTTTGTAACCTAAAAGAAATAAAGCTACCATACATCCATCTTAAACATTTATTTATTTCCATAAATAAAATCATAACCACCATTCATTCATTTCCACCATATTGAAAGTGAAGTTGGTTGAATATTTAGTCTAGTTCATCTTATTTGTTTGTCAGTAAATCCAGATTTAAAAAATATGTTATGAAAATAGGAAATCCAAATGCTTTAAATGTAGAATCGCTTTTTAGAAGTAAGTATATTTTAACAACTTGCTTGTAAAAAAACTCATAAATGGGGTTCCCACACAATTTGATTTGACATATAAAATAAGGAGGTGTCTTCACGTGTTTTCCTTTGTTGATGTACTATGTATCTTTTTTATGAATATATACTATGAGATGCATGCATGCACGCGAGATTATTTGATAACATCATAATGCCCGGTGCAAGTAATAAACATAGGTGAGACTTTTGATAAAATAAAAGTATACCTTACACCTTGTACACCTTTGTTTTTGGACTTCACAACACTACTTTATGCACTTTTCTGAGCACCTGCAATATGCCATTATGTCATTTGTGATGCATAAAAAATTTATGATAAAACTAATATATATCCAATGCAACACTACCAATTAATATATAAAAGAGAATTGAATTGGAAAAATGTATTATTGATTGTAAATAAGTTATTGCATATAACCTTTTGTGTGTATGTGCTAGTAAATATCATTATATTGTTTCTTTTAACTTTGTAAGAGTTGTTTATATTGTTTAAAGTAGATACCAATAGGCATTTACCTATACCTAATTAGCATCCACTAAAACAACAATTAATATATGTAAAGTAAATTTTGTAAATGAATTTGGTTTAAACAATATTATATCTGTAGTACATTTATATAGTTGTTATTAGACAAACTCAGGTTGAATGCACACATAAATAAAAAATATGAATAAACTCTAATATACATTTGTAGTTCATTTATTCATGTCTCTACTTAGAAAATGGTTATGATTTTAATTGGAGTTTATTTGTATAAGTAAATATGGAATTTAATATATACCTACTTTACATTAGATGCAAGAAAGGAGACGTATATAAATATATTATAGAGAATGGAATACAATAGTTAGGCCCGTCGATAGTTGTCTCATTGTTTCCAACAAACTACCTAAACCTTAAACCATCTCTAGCTACATTGAAACAAAACCTACAAATAAACATATTCAATATTGAAGATCTATATTCTATTTTTTTTGGTTCAAGCATCGATCATTTTTTATATAAACATCTTCAATATTGAAGATCTACATTCTCATTTTTTGTTCAAGCATCTATAGAAAAATTTAAAGCTTCGTGTAAAAAATAAAAAAGTCGTAAAATTTTTTATAGCTTCGTGAAAAAAAGAACATAAAAAAAAGTCGTACATGTAAAAATTTTAGCTTCATAAAAAAACAAAAAGTCGTAAGAAATTTTATAGCTTCACGAAAATCATACATCTAAACTTATGTAGCTTAGCCAAAAACATAAAGATGTCCAATAAACTATGACCTAATGATAAGTTGAAGTTTTCTTAACCCTTTTTCACATTGTTCTAAATCATGTGAATCTTCTTATTTAGTGAAAAGTTGTAGTGGTAAGTTTTTCTTAATCATTTTTCACATTGTTCTAAGTCATGTGAATCTTCTTATTTAGTTGTTCCTAAAAGGCTTGGACAATCGCATGATACTGGATTAATTTTAAGAAAATACATTGATAAAAAATTAAATGGTTGTTAAAATGAATTGTTTGTTGAAAAATTTATTAATTAAATGTAAGTTTTGTTTTAGTTTATTTTTGGGAGGCCAAATAAATTATTATTTTGTATTTTGAAGATATTATTATTATTATTATTTCGAAGAAAATATACAAATTGGGTAAGATGCTTTTCTACCCATGCCGAAGAACATCTTGACCTTTGGGTTGCCATACAGTTGTGAAAGTAAAAAAAAGGCCTATTTAGACCGATCCTTTTTCTTTTATTTGAATGTGTTCTAGTTGTCGATCATATGCATTTCATCATAAAGTAGGACACGTATGGACCCACGCGTAGAGATAGACGACCTCTTGTGTTACAACGAACGCGTGTGGACCTCACACTCAAAGTGACGATGTGTGAAAACAATTTATTTTAATAGCTGGTGTATAGGCATGGTGAGGGTTTCTCTATTTATGCACCTCTGAAAAACTTCAGATCATATACTCTCTGCAATCTTCTACACGCCTCTGAAACTACTCTCTCATATACTCCCTCGCATCGACCACCAGAGCTCCCATCATCCAATTTCTATTCTTCTAGCAATTGGAAATGGCATGCCCAATGCCTATATCCTCCATCCCCCAAACCCACTCTGAAATTGAAATTGAAATTGAAATGGAAAATGAGCATTCTTCTCCTCCTACAACTGCAATTGACTCTTCATTTGCCTCCGCCTCCTCTTCCACCACTGCTTTTGATCCCATGGTTTACGATGTGTTTATAAACCATCGTGGACTGGACACAAAGATGAACTTCTCTCTCAATCTCTACCGACGCCTTATTTCACATGGATTCGGAGCCTTTTTAGACCAATACAAATTGGAAGGGGGATTCAATTTTCCTTCTCAAATAGTAGGCGCTCTCTGAACTGCCTCGGTCCATATGGCCATCTTTTCTCCAACATACGTGAAATCACCATGGTGTTTAAATGAGCTACTACTCATGCTGGAATCCAAGAAACCCATCATTCTGGAATTCTACAAGGTCGTGCCTACTAAGCTTAGGTATAGTGAGGCCCTCCTCAAACTGGAGACGAAGACGACATACGACCCTCAAACCAATTCGACTTGGCCACGATATGACTCGGACACCATTCAAAATTGGAGAAATGGTCTTTCTAGAGTCCCTAAATTCCAACATCCCTTCGATGCGTGTCCATACTGCATGCCTCCCAGATGGAACGCTAATCCTACCTGCATGTGCCCCAGATGGCACAAAAACCATACCTACATGCAGCCCCATATGGAAAGCTAATCCTACTACATGCAGCCCTAGATGGCACAAAAACCATACCTGCATGTAGCCCCAGATGGCATAGGTGCATTAAGATGTAGACGCAAACACGCCCTCGGGATTTGAGAAATCATTTTCTAGTGGGTTACCACTGAACTGGTGTTTTCCTAGAGGACTACGAGCGCGACTGTAAAAAAATGCACCTAATTTAAAGAATTGTTCTACCACCGAGTTGTTACGGATGGCTTGTTTGAATACTAAAGAAGTAGTACAAAAAGGTGTTTGGATAGAGAACAATTTAGCAATTCAAAGAATATTATAGGGAAGGAGTCCAACAAAGGAACCTGGTATTTGAGAGAGACCAAAACAATTCATCAGCCGCTACCTGCATCATGAAGGACGAGCAACCCTTACAAAGAAAGAGGAGAGGAGCAAGGAAGAGCAAGGCTGGGACTAGCCAGTAATAAACCCAGGTTTTCTTTTAAGAGCATGTTCCATCCAGGCGGAGGTCTTCTTTTGCATGGATTTACAAGGTTTTCAAGCTTTCGATCTCCATATTGTACTTGGTGAGTTACTTAGCATTCATAAGCTTTGAATCAATATTGTAACCGAAGGCCATAGCCCCTGGATTTCACTTGGGTATCATTAATCTTATCATAATACCAATGGAGACGGATAAGATAATAATGGTACTGGGATAGGCATCTAAGCTGCATGTGAAAATTGAGGATGCCATAGAGAGGGTGTTACAGCATGACACTGAAATCAATGGCCGAAACACAACTTCTATTGTGGATGGAGATCAGGGAGGACGTTCAAATGGAGGCAAGCTATCAGAGTCTGAAGTGGGTGTCGATGGAGCCATGGAAGCGAGGAGCCTCTCTTCCATTCGAGATGCTTTGGAAGTTCTTGAAGACCAACTCGATTGCTTGCAGGTATGGATATAAAAAATTGTTCATGATTTTTGCCCAAAATAACGAATTGTTTATTATGATTCTACAAAATGCTTCTTACATCAGTATAGATCCAGTTTAATCCATAGTTATCAAATCTTGGGTATTTGAAAATTCATTGATAAGATGAATCTACCTGGTTATTTTATTAATATGGTTTGGTGCATCTAGTTAGAGATTTTCTAGTCCATATTCATTTGTAGAGTGCTCTCAACTTCTCTTGGTGCAATAAAAGAATGCCCTGTCCTTGAAAGTTATCATAAAATCAGACTATTTTAGTTCTTATAATAGGGACGAAGCTAAGGAACACATTCTCCAGGCGGAGCCAGAGGAGGTCAGCAGAAATTTCTTCAGGTATTTAATGTATTCCCGATGTCCAATTTAAATTTAATGTAATTTGTAGGTATTTATGCTAGCTGCATGTGTTATTAAAAATATTCATATTACGTATATTACTTAACATGCTCAGCTAAATATTTAACAATTTAACGAGTAAAGTAAATATTGCATCCAAAATCCAAACCTCTGTGCTGCATAATGTGGTGTTGTGGATCTGTGAGATTGCTGTGCGACTATAAACGAAAGGGAATTGCGACGAACATTCAAGGGAACAACGACGAATGAACAAAAAATTGATAGTGCTGTGCAACTTTGAATAGTGTTGTCCAACTTCGAGGAATACGAATTGAAGTCGCCCAGAGGTAGATGGAGGCAGGCATCACCGCCTAAGAGTGTCGACAGGGCAAGGATTGATGTGCATTTAAGGTGCATTTAAGGGAGCAGGTGCCAATTTAAATGGACATCCTTTCAATTGATAGAAATGCCAGGCAGCAGATCAAGATCAATGAGGCAGATTACCCCAATCGTCTGATGAAAGCATCCTACAGATGAAAATATAAAAAAAAACATTAAATTCGGGGAGTCACTCCCACTTGTTGAAACGCCTTACGACTTAATAACAAAGGAAAATAATATTAATATTCCAACTTCATTATTATTATTATATTTTATTTTTAATATTACATTAAATCAACATATTGGATGGAGGTTAGAATCTCTCCAATATTGAGATTTGGTAACTTATATATATAGGAATTTTAATGGCAATAATCGTTTTTGTGGCACAAATTTGAAAAATTCCCGTACAGAGTTAAATTGAGATTTTGTAAAATAAAAATCGTTGGATAAAGCACCCTACTAACCAAATAGTTGAATATTTAGATATTTCATATATGTGTGTAGTCTAAATATTCTAAGTTTTCAACTTTTCTTAAACATATTTTTACCTTATTTTGTGGTGAAAATATTTTGAAAATCTTAGAATCACATATATTAGCTATAAAAATTGCATAATTTAGTTGCCGTAAGAGTTTTCAAAGATATTAAATCTATTTAATAATTTAAAAACATAATTTAAATACTTATAAATTTGTTTTTACGCTTCAAAATTAAATCAACATAATAAATAGAAATTAAAATCTTTCAAATATTAAAATCTAAAATCTAATACCTATATATATATTACATTATTTTATTTTTATTGGTTAATCTTTTTAAATGACATTAATTATGAAGTATAACTTGAAGCACATCATTTACCTAAGTTGTTGAAAAATGACCATGTTTTTTTTAATATTTAGTTATTTACATTTAAATATTTAATGTCATGGACTTTATTTGCTTTGCATTTTTTTTTTTATGTTTGTTAGGATTGGTTTAATGCTTATTTTATAATTATTTTGTATTTTATTAATTTATAATAATAATATTATTATGGATAAGATAGAATTACTTGTTGTAATTTATTTTAATGTATTAATTATTGGCGAGTTGCAGACTAACAAGTTTTTATTCTTAGAATTAACAATTTGTAAATATTTGATTTTATAATTTTAGAATTGATAATTTGCAGACTTAGAGTTCGATAGTTTTAGAATTAATAATTTGTAGATCTATAATTAATAATTTGACCAAACAATTTGAGATCATAATTCTACTTACATAATTCTATTTGCTCAAAAATGCATTTTATCCATTTATATCGAAATACACTTGGCGAAATTAATCCAATTCCTCGTTTATAAGAGGAAACACTTCTCCGTTGAACTAGGTATTGATGTAATCATGTTGAACTAGGTCTTGATGTAATCGTCTAGGATTATACTATAGGATCGACTTGCTAAGCATTGATTTGAGTAAATCAATTTGAGGGCGCAAATTGGCTAAGCTACTTGGATAATAAGATTTGTTTGGTTTGAAAAACAAATGGGTTTTTGCTCAAGATTTCCATGTAATTGTAAAGCATTCTAAAAAGTCTATTTAGTAATCCAAAAGTTTAATTTTAATTAGATTAGGAATTGCATTTTAAATAGACAACCCACTTTATGTATATATTTAATTGATTCCACAGCTAAAATATAAGTTGATCTAAAGGGAGGAGAGGATAAGAATAGAAATGATTATTATTTTCAAGTAATGAGTTTTCCATGATAATTGATTTTATGATAACGTTTTTCAAATGAGTTTTTATTCCGTTGAGATTTATAAATCGATATGCAATGTATTGTATTATAATGTTTTCACAACTCAATCGACATGTTGAAATACATATGTTATTTTGGTTATGTCGTGAAGACATACAATGAAAGAGTTGTTTCCTATGTAAAGTCAATGTTTAATATGTAAGTCAAACTATGGCAATGTAGGGGGATAGTCCTAAATGGTCTTTGAAAACTACACTCAATTTCTTTAATGGCTCGATGCACGGTTGGTTGTTGTGTAAAGTTTGTACGTTATAATGATCTTTTTACTGTTGGTTTCTCTTAGATCTTATTAGCTTAGTTAGGATTTTTATATGAAAGAATAACAAGTACAACAATATGAATAAGATATAATAGATACACAGGCTGATGCACAATCATGGAATCCTTTAAAGACACTTTAGATGCCACATAATACTGGAATAAACGGAAAACTCTGACTTTAGGTGACAATTAGGGGTACTTCCCTAACTTATTTGAAGATGAAGTAAAAAGAGAAAAGATAGGAAATTGAATCAGCTTTCATAATATATAGCATTTATGCAGAGAAAATGTGTAAGTGATTATAAAATTAGTTTCCGTGAAAGTGGGTTTTCAAATTTTCAGCACATCTTAACATAATGTTTGTGCGGGTGCAACAATATATGAGATGAATGATGTCAATTTGGGATAAAATCTTGCAGACATATAAAGGACATATGGGCCTAGTGCAACACTATTTATTTAGAATTTTTGATGAATTATTTTATTATTATTAATTATTGAAGTCACAAAAGCTTGAAATTAAAACCTTAGTGCGGGTGCAACACTTTAGAGGAAAAAATTAATGAAATCCTTGATTTCTAAATATAAGATTGTAGAGCTTGATCTCGTCTAGTGCACCATATAGTTTTATTGGGAAATGGTGATTGAAATCAAAAGTTATATAACAAACAATCAATGTATGTATTTTCAAAAACTGACATGTGTCATTTAGAAAAATAATTATAAATAAATAAAACATATTTTTGAAGAAAAAAATTACATATTCAAAATCGTAAGATCGTACTCTACAATATCCTAGATTTTCATAAAAAAATATTGTGTATGTCATAGCAAAACACGCCCTTTAAACTGAGCATATTGATAGAGTTCTAAAAGACAAGCAATAGCCCTGGTTTATTTGTCCTAGCTAATAGGTCTAGTAGTCCGAAGCTATTTCCGAACCTAATGCCAAACCTTATTCCCGCCAATTATTTTAATTTTAAAATAACTCATATGTGTTATAGCTTATTCATATCGCATATGCGATATGATAAAGCTATAACACATATGTGTTTTGTCTTAACTAATTTGGTTTTGTCCTAACGCATCATTGTTCATCACCCTCATCCTCATCATCATCACCACTCTCATCCTCATCCTCATCATCATCATAATCACCCTCATCCTCATCATCATCATCATAGTCATCCTCCTCCTCCTCCTCCTCTTCATCATCATTGTTCATCATCATCATCCTCATCGTCATCATCGTCATCATCATCATCATCATCACCATCCTCCTCCTCCTCCTCCTCCTCATCATCCTCATCCTCATCCTCCTCCTCCTCCTCCTCCTCCTCATCATCATCTCCCTCATCCTCATCATCATCATCATGGTCATCATCGACATCTTCATCACCCTCATCCTCCTCCTCCTCATCATAGTCATCACCCTCCTCATCATCACCATCATTGTTCATCACCATCTTCATTGTCACCCTCATCCTCATCCTCATCACCATCCTCATCCTCATCCTCATCCTCATCACCCTCCTCCTCCTCCTCCTCATCATCACCCTCATCCTCATCATCATCATCATGGTCATCATCATCCTCATCATAATCCTCCTCCTCCTCCTCCTCCTCCTCCTCACCCTCATCCTCATCCTCATCATCATAGTCATCATCATCTTCATCATCACCCTCATCCTCGTCATCATCATCACCTTCATCCTCATCATCTTCATCATCACCCTCATCCTCATCACCACCATAATGGTCACCACCATCATCATCATCACCCTCATCATCCTCCTCCTCCTCCTCCTCCTCCTCATCATCATCCTCATCCTCATCATCATTGTTTATCACCCTCATCCTCACCCTCATCCTCATCCTCATCATCATCATCATCATCATCACCCTCATCCTCCTCCTCCTTCTCATCACCCTCATCCTCATCATCCTCATCCTCATCATCATCATCATCATCATCCGCATCCTCATCATAATCATCATCATCATCACCCTCATCCTCGTCATCATCATCATAGTCATCCTCCTCCTCCCTCCTCATCATCATTGTTCATCATCATCTTCATCGTCACCGTCATCCTCATCCTCATCATCATCACCCTCATCCTCATCATCATCATCATGGTCATCATCATCATCATCATCATCATCATCACCCTCATCCTCATCCTCATCCTCATCCTCATCAGCATCATCATCATCATGACCCTCATCCT
>LPNX010440341.1:2971-71841 GCA_001517045.1 Pseudotsuga menziesii
GTTACAGTCCAATGTCTGAACAAGGGACTCCTCTGTCACCAAAGGACTCTGAGTTTCTCTGCTCCAAAGATTCTGTAGAAAATCCACCAGCATAACTTTGCTCTCCAAGTATGAATATCTAAAACCCTCCCCAAGGCCTCTATTTATCTGAAGGAAATGAGGCAGTTCTCAAAGGTTAGGGAGGTTATAGCAGTTAATGGGATTAAGATAAATGAAACAACTAATCTCCCATTAACTCGTGTTTTTTAAAAACTAATTTTGAGGAAACTATGCGCGGGTCTGTAGTAAAGCAACCCGCACATCATGCGCGACTCTGTACAAGAGCAACCCGCGCATAGATGTATGCGCGACCTGCTGAACATAATACTCGCGCATATGCGCGAGATGCCAATAGAGATAGTCGCGCATGCACTCAAAATCTCAAAATAGAAAAGTAACCAGCTGGGCATATAGGTAATGTATTTCATCATCAACCAAGGTATAATGAAACTAGGCAAACCTCAATCCATAAGTGTCCTTTTGTGTGCCGACCTGAGGGATGTCAGCACTCGGACTGAGAGGTGCCATTCAGCTGTATAACAGATACTGCAAAATATTTTTCACATACTCTTTTCCATTATCAGTCCTAAGTATTTTGATTTTATTCCCACATTGATTCTCAACTAGGGATTTCCAAACCTTGAGAGTCTCAAAGACTTCATATTTTATTTTGAGAAAGTAAACTCAATAAAACCTTGAGAAATAATCTATGAAGGTCAACACATACCTTTATACTCCATATGAAGGTGTAGGGAGAGGTCCAATGAGATCTAAATGCACCAATCCAAGCACTTGAGTAGCTCTCCTTTCTTTCCCTTTCTCATAGTTGTGCTCCGGATGCTTTCAATCACACAAAAAATGCATGGGCCATTGGAGATATTGATAGAAGGAAGCTCTTCCACCATGTATTCTTTTCTCAATTCCTGGAGGTATATAAAGTTTAGATGGTTTAACCTCTGATGACATGGCTTGATTGACTCATTGGTATGATATAAGAGGGCATTCCCTCTAGACTAGGTAAGGAAATGGGAGAATTTGTACATCGTAGATTGATGATCAACAAACCCCAATGCCACCACCTTGTTGGTAGAGATTTCAGCTATCTTCACTGTGTCGAGAGTAAATGTTATTCTCTTGGATTCACTGGTGTCTATCATTTGTTACATTGACAATAGGTTTTCTACCAAGTATGGTACAAACAATACATTATTGAAATACCCATCTTCTAGATCGATCCTGTCAATCCCCTTGGATTGGATCTCTGAATCATCACCCATTCGAACAGTTGGGCCACTATTTGAATACATGGATGTGAATAAATATATTATAGAGACCATGTGCCTTAATGCTCCTGAATCAATAATTAAGGATGAATAATATGAAGAACTGACAACCAATGCATGGCACCTCTCTTTGCTATCTAGGCCTGAACCTCCATCCTTCTTCCTTGCACCCCTTGGGACTGGGATGTTGTTCTTCTCCAATAGTTGTGCAACCATGTCTATGGTGTTCTTCATGCATCCAATTTTTGGATGCCACCCTTTATGACAGTAAGTTCATTTGGTCTTCTCCTTGTACTTGCAAGTATTTGAACCCCCATTAGGAAATTTGGGTTTGTCTTGCTTCTTCTTGTCTTGCTGCTTCGAATCCTTAGATTTCTTATTTCCTTTGGATGGATTCAAAACCCATGCAGTAAGATCTTGGTCTTTACTGTATTTGGTGGTACCCATCTGCACTAGCTTGTCTTTCTCTTGGGTCAAAGATTCCATAAAGCTAGCTAGTGATGGCATTTTCCATTTTTGAGCTATGACATTACTAAAGTGAAATGTTCTTACAAACACGAAGTAATCTGGCCCTAGCTTCGAAAGTATGGACAATATGAGTTGCTCATCCTTATTTTTGACACCACATTGCTTTATTTGAATCACCAAAGACTTGAATTTCATGAAGAAATCTTGGATTGTCTCATATTGAGCTGGACTTAAGGAGATAAGCTCATTTTCAAGTTGGTGACCTCTCACCTCATCAGTTTTCTCGAATAAATATTCAAGCTTCATCCATAATTCATTTTCAGTAGCTATATTTTCAACATGGAATAGAAAGTCTCTTGAAATGTTGAGACAAAGCATTCCAAACGCTTCATCAATCCTGTTGAAGAACTTTGATTTATCAACTACAGATTTTGGTTCGGCTTATGTCCCCATGGTGACCTTGTATAGGCCTTTCTACCTCAGCTGAATCACCATTTTGAAATTCCACTCAAAATAGTTGAATGGTTTCATCAATACATGGGTCTGCTCCATCTATACTTGTGCTCTTGGTGACAAATTGTTGAATGTACCTACAATGAAAAATCATGAATCTATCTGGAGAATCCCTATAACAACAACTTAAAAACATCGCTTTTGATTTTCATATCCAAAGAGATATGATACCATGTGATAATTGAATCATAAATGGATCTAGGAGCCAAAGAAACTCTCACAATTCTCTATGGTTGACAAAACATGCACAAATTAGCTGAAAGACTGAAAATTACATACACACATGAAGTCAATAACAAATATTATTATGATTGTCCAACATGTAACTATGTTTGGAACCAATATATAGTATAATAGGGAAATATCATGTGGCCCTGGACTCCATTTGGATGAATATAAGTGTCATCCCAAGGTTTGACCCTCAAACACCCTAGGTGGACCAATGATCCTCCTAATTATCTCAAACGGTCATGAATCCTTGTGTGAACATGGGAAAGGAATGATGGAACATCAATGAAGGTATGAAAATCATGGGTGAGCACATGGGTGAGTGAGAGTGGCTTTATTAGAACAATAAATTCCCAAGAGAGTCCAAAAACTACCTAAATCAAGCACTAGCACCTCAAGTTGGACCAAATCCTTGAAATTGGGGAAGGGGAGCGCATTTTGGTTGAATTTCATCAATGTGGGAACCTGGGTTGTTAGAATGATCAACCTAGAGTTCCTCAACTGTGCAAAATGATCAACCAAAAGCATCTCAACTATCATAAATGCCAATTTCTCTAAGTCTAAACCATAGAAAACACTACATAGAATCAAATGAATGAGTCTAAGGTCTAATACTATGGTACTATGATGGAATATTACTCTAACAAAATTGAAGTGGCCACCCTTTGGGTTTGTACTTTTTCCCCTTTCCTTTCTTTAATATTTCAAGTGGGTCATGGGTCTCAATGGGATAAATTACATTATCCCATGAGGTCTAGTACACAATTTCTAAGAAGAGATAATAATAGGTGCATTATTTTCTCCATCAAATGTCACAAATAGAGAAAATATTAAATGATTTAGTAGTAAAGGAATATCATTAGTATGGGGTAAAGTAACCTCTCCTTGTTTGGCACTACAGAGCTCAAGGACTTTCTACTCTACATCTTTTCTTGAATATTGGCTGGGAGATTCCACATTGAATATATTCTTATTCAACCTTACTCTTATCAACCTATTTCAATAGATTGAGGATATAAATTGGAGTATAATCCCCTTCAATAGTTTCTAATAAATCATATACGTCCTACTAGTATGTTCATGCCTCCTCCCCTTCATGAGTCATTTTTATCATAATTTCCTTTATTGTTGTAATAAATGAAGTTCCATGTTAGAAACAAAGGGGAAAATATTCCTGCACCTAAGAGTTATTAGACAGGGCCTAAGAAGGGGAAGGTATCTCCTGGACTATTGTCCCAAACTTCTAATAAATATGAGCATGAGTCGTAAAGGATGAGATATTGTTGATATTTATGATTGGGGATGTACTTGTATCTACTCCAAAAATAAACACCCTTTTCCTTTCTTCTAACCTGATGGGATCCTCTATCCCTTATCCTTCTTTTCCTAGTTGTCATTTTCCTAAAAAAAAACCATAGCTTGCATCATGGGGATGGTCTTTCGATAGGGAAAGAATTCTTGTGACAAGTAGGTATAAATATATTTTGGAGACACATGATTTCCTTGTTTATCCTTCTCTACCAACTATTACATTGGTATATTCTACCCTATTTCTTCTCTTATTGTACCCTTTTCTTCATATTCATCCTCATCATGGACATCATCATAAATTATATGGAAATATTCGTCTACAAGAATGCTTTGATAGAGGGGATTTTTTATCTTTACGTAAAACCTTATCCTCGGCGAAGCCCCTCTTTTATATTAGTTTAAATTATCCTCATGGTCTTCAACTCTTCATGGATTAGTGAATATGGATCCTAAATTCCCATAGAAGGTGTAATATGGAGTAACTTTATGTTGTTTTGGCTGAGGCGGTTAGATTATCTAAGTTGCAACTAATAATGGGTCATATTAAACCTTTTAGAATTTCCTCCACCTCCTCATATGTGTCCTTATTTACTAGCCTCTCAATGTTAGGTCTATGCTTATGGTCTTGGGGGTTGGGTTGCTTTCTCCCCTTCTCAACACCTAGAAAACAACGTTATGGAGAAAACTTCCTATGGATTTAGGTGGAACACAACAAATAGTATGACACCAGAAATCGATCCATTTCCAATAAGCTAAAGATATAAATAAGTCTAAAACTAAGGGATGAGAATCATACCTTATTCTGAACGTTCATAGAAGATCCCTATTGAGGTTCCAGTCACATGTTTACCTACATTTCATCCTCAACGATAATGAAAGACATAAGAATGATAGATATTAAGTGTTAGATCCTAATATAGCATATACAAATCCAGTATATAATAAAATCAAATACATCCATGGATACAAATATTAATAGTTACACATATAATGGATGGGAAACAAATATTTCTATTAAATGTAAATAGAGATACAAATTACAACCTTTTTCGGCACCTCGTCGAAATCGAGAAACCGAGTCCTTCACTTGGGCATCCACTACTCAATCCTCCATATCAAGGAAAGATCACAAGACAATGGTAATATTGGGAAAGACTCACCAATGGTTGGTATAAGGATAAAGGGATTCAGACTCAAGTATGCAAGAATGGGGCACAAATCCACTATAATCTCCTTTCTCTCACGATTCCTATTCCTTTAATGCTTCCAAGTAGCTCGATATATATCCCCTTAATGAAAAGTGACATTAGAGGAAATTTCAACTCAAAATGGGCCTCCTAAAATGAACTAATAAAATAATAGTTAAAATAATTAAATAATATCTATTAATTTTGGAGGAAGAAAAGAAAAAAACTACTTTTTTGTTTGTATTTTTGACATATCTCCCTGTGTTTTTACTCAAATTTCGATCAGGAGAGCTCTTTGGATGCGGAATTAAATTCTACATCCAATGAGTACCCACTCGGCATACTTTTTATGGACCCTGCTACCCCAAAAACAAGAATTACCTGGAAAAATGGAATGATGATGTCATCATTTCATTTTTTCAGGTATTTCTTGTTTTTGGGGTAGTGAGGTCCATCAAAAGTATGCCGAGCGGGTACTCGTTGGATGCGGAATTTAATTCTACATCCAATGAGCTCTCCCGATCGAAATTTGAGTAAAAACACAGGGAGATATGTCAAAAATACAAACAAAAAAAGTAGTTTTTTTATGATAGCTATCCCCAAATTTATATTAAAAAAGTGTTTAATACCTATACAGTATTTCAAATTTAAAGAAATTTCATTGGCTAACACATGATTACATGGAATTTGAATAAAAGTTAAAAGGCCCATTTTGAGTTGAAATTTCCTCTAATGAGGGTCGAGTCGAAGCATTTCCAGGAACATGGAAGACCAAGAGTCAACTTATTCATTACTTGATGAGGGAAAACTCCAAATATTCATTTTTTTAGCACATTTCTTGATGTACGCAGGTCATAATGGAGATTTTTGTATGTGCATGGGGGTAGTAGGCTGGTGACCCACATATACCCATACATATGACTTGTTAAGGGGTTTTTCTAGAGCATCAAAGTAATACTGAGAAAAGGGGGTACAAAGAGTCTGCATAGGGATAGGGATAGGCCATAAAAACATGATATACTTAGCATGGAAAAATAAACTATAATATATTCCTCCTACTGTGTGAGGTCATAGGGGAACATGATGGCTGAAATACATTATAGTAGTCCCAAAAGTGGAGTAATGAAGACCCAGGTAGAAAATTATTCCACTCATTAGTACAATACAAATTATAGATCTTTCCATGTGACTGCAGATATGAAGGGTAGCAGTCCCCGGATACAAAATAGTACAATGGCCATGAATAAAAATAGTAGACATATGTCATATGTGGTCATCGCCACGTACAATATACACTAAAACAAGGTGTCCATACTAAATGAAGACATATGATAGGACACTAGAATATGGTCATGAGAACTGATATCTCATAGATATTGGCACGATCAAGGAGGTAGCATATATGGGATGCCACCAAGATCAGAGGTATTCAACACAAATCATCACTAGTACATGTCCCATCATGCGAATAAAGGTGTTAAGGTCAAACATGATGGAACATTGTATGATTATCGGTCATTGATGTATACCGTTAACAAACATGATATATCCCACCAATAATGATAATGGAAATCGAGGTACAGATTGTAATCAAACAAGTGTGAATAGATGTGTTGAGGTCACAAAATTGAGAGAGTCCATCAATTAGGGGACATTGATGTATTCCCAAATATGTCGATGGAAAGAGAACCTACCACTAATGACTGCAAGTCTCAAGGCACTCAATGGACTCTATATCCCTATTCTAGAATAAATGATCTGAATTAGATGGAATGGAATCTACTTGAAGGAGAGAATTAAGGAATCCCCCATCAACCAACACGAGGTACACAACAATGCTAGATAATTTGGAAGAACTCACATGAACTATATGTGCACAAACTAGTGACTATATCGGGAATGACTAACATGAAAAGACAAGATAATTGAGGAATGTCCGAATCAGGATAAAACTTCCTTCAAACAAGAACATAAGGAAGTGAAAACCCATAGGAAGCATAGACTTGACATGGAAATTGGGACAAATATGCGACACAGGAGGCATTGATAGAGGCTCCATAGGGTCTGGAAGCATAACCAGTCGGTGGAGAAAACTCATAGTAACAAGCAAAAATCCTAAATTCATAATAATAACCCAACCAATGGATGGAATATATAGTTCTCTATTCAGAGACGCAACAAGACAACTACCAAATAGAAAGTAATATCATTTCCCGTCCAGTTTTTTATTTTTTTAAATTTTTTTTTGTCTTTTTCATATTGGAAATCTTGAAAAAGAATAAAATTTATTATAGTACAGAACTAGGAGAAAACAAGTGTCACAAGAAACCAAACAAGTTCCAAGTAGTGAAACATACCTATGCTCAATGCAAGGAAGCATATGCAGGATAAGGATGCTCAAGGGGATATCTCCTCTGAGTATGGGATAATAAAGATGAAAAATATATATAGAAATATATGCTTGGATAGGATTGAGACAAGCTTAGGCTATATGGCTTATAAAACTGAAGCATGAAGCTGACATAAATCTCAATATGCCAAGCAGACACATGAAATGCAATTACAACTTGATATAAATGGGAGTCCCTATGGTAGATGGATAACATAAAGTTTAAGAAATAATATGAGTTTCTTGCTCAAATACATGGTGGAACTAAAATGGAATCCCATACCTAAGGGAGGACACTCAGCATGGGTACCAAATGGCAAAGCGGGATCTATCTAGGGCACCCATGAGTAGGAAGTCTCTACCACTTACGTAATTCCACTTCTAGTAGCAATGTGAAGGTTTCCTAACATTACGAAGTGGGTTAGTACCTATAGTTAAGGTGACATGGTCATATGATAATGCATTATGCACGCGGAAAAGTGATCATATCCTATATTCCAGTTCAATGTTATACCTATCACGGGAATGAAAGGGTAAAAGGCCCGATGAAAGTGCACCCAAAATGAGTCCCTACACACCAATATTAGGCCAAACAAATCAAAAGAGTTAATAAAAGTACAAACTATAGGTATAGGGAGGATTAATCATGACAACTACATTCAAAGGAAATGATACGGTGGATGATGGTAAATAAGAAGGAATATAAGGTGTGGACCTAACGTTCATGTATCCCCTACCACCCCCATGATAATGAACACTGATGTTAATATTGGGTGAAGGAAGTGAAAATACTCCCACAAATGGAGTAGAGGGTGGAATATGACCACTCCCAAATCTATGAGCAAGGTAAGGGGTTGTGGTGCCCCCCAGTCCAACACTAGGGTATGCACTAGGACCTGAAGCGAGTGACGAGATAATAGTAGTGATGTCATTCATGCCAAACATAAAATGACCCAAAATCAAGAGAACGCCAATATACTCAAGTAACCATGACCCCTAGATCCAACTAGCACACAAAGAGCAAACCCCTAAGTAAATATAAGTCAGATGAAAACAAGACAAGAGGGAGGATAAGTGAGCTCCCAAATGTAGTATGTATGGCTCTCCTAGGGGAAGCATGATACTCCCATACTCTACAAGTGGAGGTTTGTAACCAATTATAGTGGTCCTCAGCTTCAACACATATAGGGATTGTGTTTTCCAACCCCTACATGGCCAGGACACTCACAGAATAACCTTTGCAAGTACCCTCTGCGATACCTTGGTAAGCAAACTAAGGTCACCTCAATATAACCAATTCTCAGGTGGAAAATCATAGGTGGGATCAACCATATGGACAAGGTAACAAAGATCAAACCTCGAAAGCACCAAAGGTACCTCAAAATCCCCCAGATATAAATAATATCCTAGAAATATCACTGGCTCTCAACAAAAAGTGGCAAGGGGATATCCCCACCACTAACATGTGTGTTTCCTCGTGCTTAAATTTTTTGTAAGATGAGCCTCCTGAGAGCACCAATTATACCAAGGATTTCACTTCTCACTTGGATAGACACCTAATTGTTTTGTTTCACACCCTGTTCCAAGGCTCTACCACCTAATCTTGTTGGTGCACCACTATCAAATCAAAAGTGTAACCAATTTTAAGTCAAGCGTTAATTTTAATTGATGTGATTACTCAGGGTAATGAACATGCAACTAGTGATATTATGACTCAACAGTGAAATAGATATGCACACCTAAAAAACAATTCCAAGCGCAATTTTTTTTAAACATGAAAAGGGGGTATGCCACTATGAAATGCACAAAAATTCATTCATGTCCAAATGCCAATGCAATCCTTCCTATATGAAATCTTAAACACAACTCTCATCCAATAAATCCAATGAAAGTACCTCCTTAAATCCATATGTGAGAGGCAAGTAAGAATGCAACTATATAATTATTTTGTATTTTCAATATAAAAGAATGAAAATGCAATAAAAGTCATAAAAATTCTCAGTCTCTGCAGCAAGAAACAAATGCAATCCAAGCAAGACATCGAGATTAAAATACTAATGCACTAATGGAAAAACAAAAAAGAGATAAATGACTAGAACTACTTTCAAAGAAAAATCAATGAAAAAGGGGTCTCTGGTCACAAAATAAGAATTCAACGGACAACATAGGAACCCAGGAAGAATCAACCACACTCACAACCCACCCATCAACTTCCCACATCAATAACTCAACCCTAAGAGAGGATGTACACAAATGTTCAAAGAACATTAGCGTATGTACGCAACTAGGTAGAGAACATCCTGCGTATATACACCTCTGTATATTCTTTGACCCATGTATACAGAGAATAAGATACTACCTAAGGTTGAACCACTCTACAGAACTATCAATGAATGAACATACTACCAAATGTGATACAGAAATAGGGAGAAAAAAAGAACAAATCAAGCAAATCATGCGCCCAAAACCCAAGAAAAAGGAATTCCCCAACGGAGTCACCAATTCTGTTACAGAGAAAAATTCCTATGGCTTGGGGTGGACCACAACAGACATTATGACACCAGAAATCGATCCATTTCCAATATGCTAAAGATATAAAGAATGCTAACAATAAGGGATGATAAGTGTACCTTATTCCGGATGTTTGTAGAAGATCATCGTTGAGCTTTCAATCAAACTTGTACCTACGTTTCATCCTCAACAATAATGAAATTACACAAGCATGATAAATATTAAGTGTTAGAGCCTGATCTAGCATATACAAATCCAATATATAATAAAATAAACTACATCCGTGGATAGAAATATTCATAGTTACACATAAAATGGATGAGGAATGGATATTTCTATTAAATGTAAATAGAGATACAAATGACAATCTCTGTCAGCACCTCGTCAAAATCGAGAACAGTGAGTCCTCCACCTGGGCCTCCACCACTTCAATCCTCCATATCAAGGAAAGCTCACAAGGAAAAGGTAATCTTGGGAAAGAGAACCAATGGTTTCTCCAAGGATAAAGGGATGCAGACTAAAGTATGCAAGAATGGGGAAAAAATACACTATAATCTCTTTTCTCTCACAAGTAATCTTCCTTTAATGCTTCCAAGTAGCTCAATATATATCCCCTCAATGAGAAGTGAAGGGTCAAGTCGGAGAATTTCTAGGCATATGGAAGGCCAAGGGTCAAGTTATTCATTACTTAATGAGGGAAAAATCCAAATATTTATTTTTGAGCATATTTCCTGATGTACATGGGTCATAATGGAGCAAGCTGCATGTACACGTGGGTCATAGGATGGTGACCTGTGTATACCCATAAATATGAATTTTTAAGGGATTTTTCTGGAGCATCAAAGTAATACTAAGCAAAGGGGGTACAAAGATTATGCTTAGGGACAGGGATAGGCCATAACAATATGATATACTGAGCGTGGAAAAATCATCTATAACAAATAGTATGGATAATATTTCCCGATTGGTCTCATAGGAGGAAAAGTTGATTTAGGGACTCAAGGGCCTCATAGATTCCTTTTTAAGCATGTATAACTTACCCAACCATGGCCATAGGAAAATTCAAACTGCCCTTTTTCTTGACCTTTGGGGAATGAATGCCATTCACTTCTTCCATTTTCTTGATGTATTGCATTAGAAATACACTGTGGGTAAGTATCTTGGGAAATCCATAAGGGTTTGACATTATCCCGTACAATCTCACCAATGTGACTCCAAGCCATAGGAACTAGTCTTCCTTCTTAGCGGTTTCTCCCAATTATAAATATGACCTAATCTATGTAGCATTCTCTTGGGTTATTTTCTTGAAATAATGGAAAAGGTATCATGCATGAATTTGGACACATATTGGATAAGTATGGAAGCTCCGAATTCCACTTTGTTAAACCCGAGTACCCAACCAATGCCCCTGGTAGGAATCCCCCCTTAGGTTTTATGTAAATTCAAAGATTTAATGCAATGCCCCTAGTGATAGATAAATAAGTAGACAATGTAGGAGGGATATTTGAAAGTCTCATTGGTTGATAAATATGCTAGTTATTTCCTAATGCCTACAACTATTTCCTCAACATACTTGAAATTGAAGATATTAGGTGCATTGTAGGAATCTACCATTTCTACCATCCCTTTATCTATGCCTACATCAATCTCACTTTCAAAAATAAGGGTAAACATAAAAATGCAATATTGGGAACATGGGGAAAATGTATCTATCTTATAGGGAGTAGGGGGAACCTCACCATGACTCTAGTTGTAGAGAACCCTTTTGATAACTCATTATTTAGCTTGATTGAGACTTTTAAATCTCCTATTTTATCCCTCATGGGGACAAAAACCCACCCCATTGAAGTACCCAATATTTGGGAAATATATAATACATTGACTGGGAAAATCACAGTTTGACTATCAACAAAGGTAATAGAGGAATATTCAAAGTGGTAATTACTAGAACAAATATCCACAAATTTGGGTAAAGAAAAATGTGTCGAGGATGAGGTATTGAAAGAGGCTATGTTTGTGTAGGGTATTGACCTTTGTTTTTTATGAGTATATCCTATAGGAAAATATTTTCAGTTATGTTGGGGAGGAATTCCTAGTGTGAGGAATTGTTATATAGGTGAGATCACCAATGAAAGGAGAGAATCAGATATAGGAAACTTCACTTCTATCAAAGCAACACTAGAGAAGTGGAAAGAATAGATATTTGAGGCAGATTTAGAGGCTCTTGATAAAGTTATAAGATTGCATTAGATGGACAAGTGATACACATTTGGTCTTGTATAATAGACATAGAGGAGTAAAAAGAAAATTTTTCTAAGACTATGATAGGAAATTAAGTGAGCTCGAGATTTTAGCAATGACTTACCAAGTAATTTTTTGGCACAAGGGCTCTTTGGTGGTGACAGCAATGAAATGAAAACTTATTTATAGTTTCTTAGTTATATATGTATGTCTATTAATTTTTAAAGAGGATATTCTTGGGCTTAATTTGCTTGAATAAATCCTAAAAAGGAGCATGGCAGGTGCTCTTTGTACATAAATGAAGAGAAAATATTCATTAAAGGTCAGATATCTAAGCATTAAGTTTCATTCATGGTTGTTGTATGGTGGGGATGATGATTTTGTATCTAAGATGGAGGAAGACATGGTGGAATCTAAAGTTATATAGAGATGAGGTGGGAAAGCCCCACCCATGATTTCATCTCATTGGTGGTCAGTTTCCCTAAGATTTTGTTTTAGTTAGAAACACAACATCACATAGTCATTCATCTTGTATCTAAATCTAGTGATCCAATTGCATTCATTAATATAGAAATGTTATCACATCCAATCCATTGAAGTAGTAGTATCCTTTCGTGTCATGGTATAATCACCTCTTTTTGCGGGAATGGTCCAAATCAAGGGAGTTGAGTTGTGTGATTTAATCCAACTCGTTCATAGTAAGGACCCCTTTTTTATGGCCCAATCATGTTACTTTACACAAATGACAAAGACTAATTGATCACATCACGTGGATATAAAATCATTTGTTCATGCCAAGGGCCCTGAAGTTATACCATGATCAAGTTCCTTTGTGTAAAATGGCCCAAATCTAATGATTTTATATTCCCAGAAAGTTCCTTTTTGTTATCCCCTAATTAATTGACTTTGCACAAAAGACTTTGATAAACTAATCATATTATTGAAATGAAATCCTCATCATTCGTGGAAATTCTTCTCCTCTTAGAACCAGTCACATTGTCATGTCCCAAATTTTGCATTGGGTCACAATGGCCTAATCACATTTTCCATTTTCATGAGAGTTTGTCAAATTGATGCTAAGAATCAAATAGTTTCCAAGGAGGAAAATTACTAGTTTCCTAGGTTATGGGTGGAAGATTTGGGATTTGGAATAAGGGGACAATAAATGGAATTTGAACATTAGAATGTAATAATTATTTAATAAAGGAGCTAAATAAATAAATAAAAGGGAAAATAAAAGTGGCAATTGATCATGAAAACACATAGAGGATGTGGGACCCACACAAGTTATATTTTATATGCCACATGGCATCCTCCTCTTTCAATTTAGAATCCATGGGAATCCTAATGTTCTTGGATGAGTTAGAAGGCTCATGCACTTGGCCATATGCCTGATAGGTCGAATTTGGAATGAAATGTAACTTACATTGGAGAGGAAGAGTCAAATGGGAGCTTCTTGGACACTTGGGCTAGATTCCCTAACATCTATGACATCTATGACACCAATGATGAAGATGCTATGAAATTTATGACATATTGAATATTTTAAGGATGATATATAACATATATGACATGTCAGGTTGAAATACAGCATCCAACAGGGCGCTCATGTGATTTGGGGAATCTCAATGGGTTCCTACTCAAATTGGGCGAAGATGGAAGGCTAGGAAAGGGAGGACACATGGAAAATATTGAGCACACACCCAAATTCGAATTGTCTTGAGTTTTTGGATGGATTGGTAAACTTAGAAGGATAATTATGTTTATAAAATACATGAATCAACCAAGAGAATGTATTTTTCTCATTTGATGAATTGTCATTTGTGAATTGTGAGAGCTAGTGGATGACTAATTTTCTTTCCTTATCCAATTTCGAGGGTGAGAGATTCCCATCCAAGTTGGTGATTGGAGAGGCCACTCAGGTATTTCATGGAGATTTAATGCATTTTTATTTGCAGTTTTAAGCTACAGGGAAGCTCTTTTTTTCTTCGATTGTGTCACTTTCTCTCAACCATTTCCAGTTTTTAATGCATATTCTTGCTCATGGAGGGATTCCGCTTTGGGTCAGATATTGATCTGTTTGGGGAATATTATATTTCCCCATTATTATATTTGATTATGTAAATTATTTGTATTTAAATTTCATAATACTCTCAGGTCTAAATACTGAAATATTTTTTTGTAAAAATGTCAATCAATGAAGAAATAGTGCCATTTCCCCACTATCTTGTTGTGAACCAATGTAATGTTGATGGATTCGAATGGATAAGTGAAATAATTATGGTTTATGTATGAATGGAATTTTATTAATGTATTTAAAATTTCATAATACTCTCAGGTTTAAATACCCAAAATATTTCATGTCTAAATGTTAAACAATGGAGATACAGTGCCATTTCCCCACTACCTTATTGTGAACCAATATAATGTCGATAGATTCAAATGGATAAGTAAAATAATGATTGTTTATGGATAAATGGATAGTTATTGATGGATTATATTATTTTAATTTTCATTACATAATAATTTGGAGTTATTTTTTTGAGTTTCATAGCATTTGGAGAAGTTTTCCTATCATTTCCCCCAAGGTTGAAACTAGTCTTTTTGCATCTGATTTAAGGGAGTTATAGAATACATTAAAATTTGAATGGTGAGGAATAAGAGTTAATATTTATTTCCTTTACATGTCCCCTAATTCCAGTCAGAAATTCTATTTGGATCGAGTGCATTTGGGAATCCATTTTCAGTATTCATTATGGGGGAATTAGAACGCCAAATTACTAGTCAAAACTCCTACCTCAACCATAATCTTAAATAAGTTTGCAGAAGCCTTTAGAGGGTCATAAATATTCCCTGAACATAATATTCAAACCTTAATATCAGTCATATACCTTTTGTGAATATTTGGGAGCATTTGGACCAATTTGGAGACCTAGACATCAAAACGAATCAAAGGTCGAAATTGGGAAAAAAGTGAAGAATTGGTCATTTTAATAAAATTGTTAAAAAGAGACATTAAACTTGTCTCAGAGCATGATCTTGGAACCTGATGTGGTTTGATATTTATGAGTACAATAATTCAAGGACCACCATTAGATATTGAAACCCAAAAGTTCTTTTGTTGAAGAGGAAACTATGACTAGGGATGAAAAAGGAACCTCATATGATGGTGAGGAGCATATAAAAATCATGGAACCTATCTTTGAAGACATGAAAAATAATATTATGAAAGGATTTGAATTGTTGGCTATCCAAGGTTGGATCAAATATATTGATCTTAAGAAAACCAAGGGGGAAAATGCATCAGCTTGCTTGAAGGAGCAAAAGGAGGAGACCCATGAACCACCTAGTTTGAAATAGGTGAAGTAGAAGAAGTAGTACATGAAGAGGATCGAAATTCACTCCCAAGTGAATCTGAAAGAGATGAAGAGACATCACATGAGCATGAATAAGTTTCTATTGAAAATACTGAAGATCATTTTGAGACACATTCTACCTTGGAAATGAAACAAAGAGCATCTACTGATGGATGCTTAAACTATGAAGGAGTACCTACTGATGGGTGCTCACAACTCTATGTTGGTGACATAGAGATCAGATTTCAAAATGTTGCTGCAAGATAAATTTCTAGTAAACAAGAAAGTGAATACCTTGTAGGAGTTGAAGACGAAACAAGATAAAATTCCCCATCACTACTTTAGCGTCATGAATTTGTTCCAATAAAGAAGGAAGAAGATGAGGAGGTTCATTTGCAAGAGCCTCATTTTCTTTAAGGGTCCTTAAATATGAATGAAAAGAAGATCCAAGAGGCCCTTAGAATAATAAATGACACTAAAGCATTGGTTTCAAATTATTGTTGAAAAATTTCTTGATTGGAGGATCAATCCTTCCTTGAAGACATGGAGAAGATTCAAAGAGCAATGTGCAACATTGAAGGTAATTTCATGTCTTTGATTTTTGATAGAAACAATTTGTTTGAGCTTAATGAATGATTACATGAAGCATACTTGAATAATAATGAGGATATTCATAATCTTCAAATTCAAAATGAGCAACTTCTAGAGAGGATGCAAGATACTTGTTATTCCTCCCATGTTTCATATTGTCATATGGTAGATTGATTCGAGGATTCTCACGACATGGTGGATCATGAGAAATGTAGAAATTTGAATGTGATTAATGTGTTTGAAGATGAAATTGAAGAGATCCAAAAAATTTATGTGGTGGAAGAGGAACTTGAATTGTCTCTTGATGAGGGTTATGCAATTTCTAAAGAAGAGCATGATTCGTCTACATTGGAACCAATCTATGACAAAGGTTTCACACTTTTGAAGGAGCTGCATGATACTACTGTTGGCCTAGGAAAGGAGCATAAGGAGGAAGCTCATGTGCGCAACCAAATAAGATGTGTCATGCACGCGATAGAAGCAAAGGAAGATCACGAAGGAAGTGAAGGACCCATGCAGGAAGAATATTGAGGTGTGCGGTGAAGGAAAGGCAAGCGCAGAAGCACACAAATGATAATGGCTGAAAAGCGACAGGTACAGAATCTAGATCATGGCTATTTATGGTGGCGTAAGCCTGCAGCTACACACGTTTGAGAGGATATTTGTAAGACAGGCCGATAGTGCCTCATGTCAGGTCATGATCACCACAGATGTAGCCTAAGGGGCGACTGATGGTGACATTTAATAGACTGTCGGTATGCAGTCGACCCTGCGGGGTCATGTAAAATAGTATAAATAGGAGGGATGCAATAGTTAGAAGGTTGGCTTGTGTTGGCCTTCATTGGCTTGTAGTGGCCTTTAGTTGTTTATCATTCATTGTGATTATGTTTTAGGTTAGTTATCAAAGTGATATTTTGTCCATTTAGTGGTAGTCCATGGGGAAGGATTCCAATTTGGATGTATCATTGTAGAGATCAAAGAAGAGGAGACTCAGGAAGAGTCTGGTAGTGATAGAGGGGTTGCTGAGCCATGGATCTGGCTACTGTGTGCGCAGACCGCTAGGAGTAGATGTAGGGTAGAAGAGAAAAACAAAGAGCATGATAACCATAAGTCTAATTCTTCAAGACATATCTTAAGATCAGTCTGCGGTAAAGACATATCTTAAGATCAGTCTGCATCCCGCAGACTGCAAGGTGTTGTATCCTTTTCTCATGCCAGATGAATAACACCTTGGTGGTTTTTACCAGATGGGTTTCCATGTTATCTCTTGTGTTTGAATGAATAATTGATATGGTGAATGTTTATGTGAAGGGTTACTATATTCTTTTTGTATAATGTTAAATGTTGTTTAAATCTCTGATGTTATTCTGTAACCAGTAGATGAATGATTGGAAAGGCATCACTGAAATGGACACGTATATATTGGCCTATTTGCTTCTATCTTGAATCATGAATTGAGTTGTAGGTCTGATTGGTATGAGTCAGTTGCAATGTACAAGTTGCGCTAGTTGCGAGGTGGAAAGGAAGGTCAAGTCTTGCATGATGAGATGTATTTGTGCTCGGTCGTGCAAGATTGAATCCTATGTCCGGCCATCCTGTTACCTTCATTGAGCTCCTTGGCTGTGAGCCAAGGGACGATAATCCCTTGAAAGTCATGGAAACATGGTTCCAGATGTTACCCATCTAAGAGATATCTTGGGTGAGACTGTACCTACTTCGCAGGTGTTGCTGATGGGGCTTGCTATGTCGAGTCGGTATCTCAAGTAGTTGTTGGATCGGCGGGCTACGCAGAACCTGGGTCGCACGAGTTAGGAAAAGTGGCCAACAAATGGTTCCACTGCTAGGATCATATTGATCAAATCAAGGGAAATGTTGTGGCACCCAATGAAGAAGGAGACAAAAGACTTGCTGGATTCTAAAATGCTGGCATTTGTACAAGAAGAGAGCACAGGAACATGTTTGAGCGCTGAGAAATGGATAAATGAATATGTATACTTTGATATTCATGAGATCTTCTTTGTGGAGTTCCCCATTTTACTACATGAATGGTTATTAAGATTAGCGACTAAGCAGATCAATTTCCAGAGAAGGGAGATTGCTGAGTGGAGCGACCAACTGGTTCATGAGGTAACCAGTGTAAGTAACTATGCTTCTAGAGCTGTTGATTTTTGGGTTGATAGTATATTTCAGGGATATATTACTGAGTTTGCAGTAGATACTATAACCTCACATAGTGAACCTGAAAGAAATTTTTTCCAAGGACCACGAAGGAGATACTTGCTAGATATCAATACATGGATAAAATTACTTGCCTATGAGAGGGGTATTGTTCACTTGAGTAGTTGATTCGCATACCTAGAAAGAGGTTATGTCAGGGATGACCAAGTAAGAACACGGGGAAGGGTACATTGAAATGTTCCCTGAAAGAACAAAACCTGAACTAGAGGTTGGAGTCCTAAGGAGTGGGAGAAGATTCAGATCAGGAAAGAGAAGGAAAACCAAAAGAGGGAGATGGAATCCTAGTTTGTTTGAAGGAAGCAAACATGAACTTTGGTCATGTGGAGATGAAGGGCCTTGCGATGAATAGGAGGACTACATCCCAATCTCAGAAGGACTTGAATATTTTGAGGACTCTGAGGAGACATCGGGATCAGAGCACAACTACATAAAACCAGCAATATAAACTGAGAAAATATCTAGAGTTTCATCCCCAAAAAGGACCACTAATACGGATAGCACTAGCCCTAGAACTAGTGTGCAAGAAGGTACACCCCCTTTGAATCTTGCACTGCAACCATTTCCCCCCAATTTTCTTAAATGTTGGGGCCCCTCCTTTCTGTTTAAAGCCGCTCTGTTTTCGTTTGATCCATGAAGGTTTGGTCTTGATTTAGCTTTGTTTGATTTTAATGATTATTTTGTGTCCCATTTCCAGAGGATGCATGTTTCTAGATTTTGTTATTGGTCGAAGAATCGAATGTGGCCAGCTAGTCAGAAACCCGTCTGATCGATTGCCCATTATCTCTGAGGTGAATCAGCTGGACCATCGATGTTTTGAGTGTTCCATTACTTAGTTTTTTGGGCGTCTTTTATGTTGAATTGGGAGCTGTAATCTTTGTTTCGTCCGTCGTCGCGGCTCTCAAATCAGGTTAGCTTCCGAAGTGTGAAACGATCCGCTCCCCGATGCCCACCGCGTGACTATATCTTCTCTTCATCCGTCGTTGCGTCTAGGAGATCTATTTCGCTTCCGACATCGAAGCCTTCCAAATTCTGACTTAAAGTTTTCCCACCCTTTCCGTCGCATTCCTGAAGTCTTCCCCCTTCCACCGTTGTGGCTAGGATAGTGGTTTAGCATCCATTTTACAAACCCCTCTGACGTCTGATGTAAAGTTTTTCTAGCCCGCTTCTTAGCACCGTTAGCTCTTTCTTTCCGCCGTTGCGGATAGGAGAACCTTCTCCCATCTGATGTCAGAGCCTTTCGAGGGCCGTTTTAGATCTTCCTGCCCAAAAGGACTTAATCTAGCCTCTTGTCGATTATAGAGATGCGGCCAGTCATTTTCCATGGATTGGTAATTTCATTTCGCATTATTTGTGTAGTTATGTTTTCGATGATTGGCTCTCGTTATTGTGTGCAGGTGAAATCCTGGAAAATGATGAAAATGCCACGGCAAGAAGGGAGGCGGACCATTGATGGTGGTATGACCAAAACCACTTTGAAGACAATGAAAGCGCGAGCCCAAAGGATACAGCAGTTAATTAACCAATCATGAGTATGCAAGAAAAGACATAACAAAAGGATATGAAGCATTGGGGACTGAAGGGTCAGAGGTTTTGGGGGGAGCAGCCCAAAAGACCTGTTGGGTAGGATAAATAGGTTAAAGAGAGGATTGAAAAGGGCTTTTTCCCTATAAAATTTTGTAATGTTTACTTGTAAGAGGAACTATTTTGTTTTGCAAAGGAAAACTGCAAGTTTTCCTGCTGGAGAGAGTGAAATGTGGAATGTATCAATGCAACTCACTAAATAATGTGAAGAGGAACTATTTCATTTTCAGCCATGTTTCATTTACTGTGAGAGTGTTTAATTTCCTGAACCTATGTTCTTGTTAAATGTTCTTCAGTATCTTCAGGATTTCTTCCACTGTGAGTAATAAGTGATGTTCATAAAACGATTAGCTATCTGATTGTTTAAATATCTGTAATTGTTCATGTGTCTTGAATGGAGTATCATCTATCTGTAATTCTTCATTATGCACGTACAAAACATATTACTCACCGATAAATGCTAATTCTTCTCCCTAGGGATAGTTTAGATAAATAGTTTATCTTATTGTCGTATGTGATTTGAATGTTTGCGAGCCCTAAGATGAGAGGTAAGAACCTGCGCATCACATTGTGATTGCTTTCTGCATTTTTATCACCCTACATTGTTAGTTAGGAACCTGCATTTCATTGTTTAAGTCAAAATACAAAAAACTCGGTGGGCCGGGCCGCAACCGGTAAATCCTTTGCTTGTTGTTTGCCCTATGGTAGCCTGACCGCAAACCGGACGGATTCCCTACACCAAACAGTCAACGAGCTAGTTGGGAACGTTGATTAGGGAGAATCCTTTACTGTTGTCACCTACGATTTTGCACTGCAACTATTTCCCCCCAATTTTCTTAAATGTTGGGGCCCCTCCTTTCCGTTTAAAGCCGCTCTGTTTTCGTTTGATCCATGAAGGTTTGGTCTTGCTTTAGCTTTGTTTGATTTTAATGATTATTTTGCGGCCCATTTCCAGAGGATGCATGTTTCTAGATTTTGTTATTGGTCGCGGAATCGAATGTGGCCGGCTAGCCAGAAACCCGTCTGATCGGTTGCCCATTATCTCTGAGGTGAATCAGCTGGACCATCGATGTTTTGAGTGTTCCATTAATTAGTTTTTTGGGTGTCTTTTATGTTGAATCGGGAGCTGTAATATTTGTCTCATCCGCCGTCGCGGCTCTCAAATCGGGTTAGCTTCCGAAGTGTGAAACGATCCGCTCCATGATGCCCACCGCGTGACTATATCTTCTCTTCATCCGCCGTTGCGGCCAGGAGATATATTTCGCTTCCGACGTCGAATCCTTCCGACTTCCGACTTAAAGTTTTCCCTCCCTTTCCATCGCGTGCCTAAAGTCTTCCCCCTTCCACCATTGCGGCTAGGATAGTGGTTTAGCATCCATTTTACAAACCCCTCCGACGTCCGATGTAAATTTTTTCTAGCCCGCTTCTTAGCACCGTTAGCTCTTTCTTTCCGCCACTGTGGATAGGAGAACCTTCTCCCGTCCGATGTCAGAGCCTTCCGAGGGCCGTTTTAGATCTTCCCTCCCAAAAGGACTTAATCCAGCCTCTTGTCGATTATAGAGATGCGGCCAGTCATTTTCCGTGGATTGGTAATTTCATTTTGCATTATTTGTGCAGTTATGTTTTCGATGATTGGCTCTCGTTGTTGTGTGCAGGTGAAATCCTGGAAAATGATGAAAATTCCACAGCAAGAAGGGAGGTGGACCGTTGATGGTGGTATGACCAAAACCACTTTGAAGACAATGAAAGCGTGAGCCCAAAGGATACAGCAGTTACTTAACCAATCATGAGTATGCAAGAAAAGACAGAACAAAAGGATATGAAGCGTTGGGGACTGAAAGGTCGGAGGTTTTGGGGGGAGAATCCCAAAAGACCTGTTGGGTAGGATAAATAGGTTAAAGAGAGGATTGAAAAGGGCTTTTTCCCTGGAAAATTTTGTAATGTTTACTTGTAAGAGGAACTATTTCGTTTTGTAAAGGAAAACTACAAGTTTGCCTGCTGGAGAGAGTGAAATGTGGAATGTATCAATGCAACTCACTGAATAATGTGAAGAGGAACTATTTCGTTTTCAGCCATGTTTCATTTACTGTGAGAGTGTTTAATTTCTTGAACCTATGTTCTTGTTAAATGTTCTTCAGTATCTTCAGGATTTCTTCCACTGTGAGTAATAAGTGTTGTTCATAAAACGATTAGCTATCTGATTGTTTAAATATCTATAATTGTTCATGTGTCTTGAATGGAGTATCAGCTATCTGTAATTCTTCATTATGCACGTACAAAATGTATTAATCGCTGATAAATGCTAATTCTGCTCCCTAGGGATAGTTTAGATAAATAGTTTATCTTATTGTCGTATGTGATTTGAATGTTTGCGAGCCCTAAGACGAGAGGTAAGAACCTACACATCACATTGTGATTGCTCCCTACATTTTTATCACCCTGCATTGTTAGTTAGGCACCTGCATTTCATTGTTTAAGTCAAAATACAAAAAACTCGATGGGCTGGGCCGCAACCGGTAAATCCTTTGCTTGTTGTTTTCCCTATGGTAGCCGGACTGCAAACCGGACGGATTCCCTACACCAAACAGTCAACGGGCTAGTTGGGAACGTTGATTGGGGAGAATCCTTTACTATTGTTGCCTGCAATTTTTGGGGCTCCAACATTTTTGGCACTAGAAGGAGGGCCGCCAGTGCATGGCTGGCTGAGGAAACCCGTTTTCCCGAGAATTTTCCACAGGTGACAGTTCCGAAAGAAGTAGATTCCATAATCCAATCTCGGAAGAAAACAGAGAACATCTATATGTTGTTGGTAACGAAGTGGTTAACGACCTAAGAAGACACACCTGGGCATACGTAAAGAAGCTTGGAGGGTTTCCAATTATCCCTGACTTACCTAGAAGAGAATACAAGAAGAAAGACCGTCCTATAGCAGAAGATTCATTGTTGGTTGGAGACTGGGAAGAACTTGTAGAGACTGCTCTACAGGAGGTTGAATTACCTTTGAACCAAGAAGGCCCAGGTACCCCTTACAGTTCTCCTGCTCAAACTCCTGTTGGTTCGCCCCCTCACTCTCCACCCCGACTCATGGCTGGCATAAATGCAAACCAACCCCCTAACCCACCAAATCCACCACCTGCATGGAGAGCCAGATCGCCTCTAAATCTAACACCTCCATTACATGACCTACCCCAATCCTTCGAAAAATTTCTGCCTAAATTTGACCCCAATGAGAAGATCCTAGTGGATGATCATCTACAAAGTTTCTACTTGGCAATAGAGGGTTTAAGGGATGGGGAGCATGAAGATGTAGTATGTCAACTTTTCCCGCATACACTTAAAGGAGCTGCAGCTTCATGGTATTTTGGGTTGCCTGCTAACTCGATTCCAGACTAGAACACCTTTGAGAGGATTTTTAGAAGTAAGTACGCAACCCAAAAGACTCATGCTGCCCTTATGAAAGGACTATGTGCATTAAAGAAAGAAAAAAAAGAAAAAGTGCACAGTTTTACACAAAGGTTTGCAGCATATCTTAAGAACTTCTCTGAAACAGATAAGCCTTCAGACAAAGTACTGATTGAGTACTATACTTCAGCTTTGGGTCCTAACTTGGCCATGTTTGCGAAAGGTAGGGCCAATCCTATTCTGACAGAGACCTATGAAGAGGCAGAGGTGGTGGAAGCGGAAAGAGAGAGTATTGAAGATTATCCAGAACAATCAGGAGAAAAAGGTGCAGGGAGAAAATCCTTATTGTTCGCTAAACCTAAGGAAGAAAAGTCGTCAGATCTAGAAAATATGGCCAAGATGATGCAGAAGCTTTCCAACAAGATCATAGATATGGAAAAAGAAAAGGAGGCACAAAGGTTTTATAAGCCATATTATAAGAAAAGAGAAGATAAAGATAATTCTAATCCTCACCCTCAAAATGTTGCGTCCATGAATTTAACAGAGGTCGGCATGGATAATTTTTGCACTTTCCACCAACAGCCTCACTCTGAAAAGAAATTCCCACAATGGATAAACTCTATGATGCTAGTGATGAATCAACTGTTGTATTCTAGGTTAACAGAAGAGGGAGATGAAGACAGAAAAGAAAATTCTGCCTCCACGTCTAATGAAGATCAGGAAAAAGAGACCTTGGCATTATGGAATTCGGTCTCATTATTTGATGCTGAAGAAGGAAACACTTAGAAAAACCATGGTGTTATGGAGACCAACGTGGCCACAAGAAGCCAAGGAATGGTTAAGGACGACAGTCTAATTCTTCCAAAGATCAGAAGGCTGCAGAGAAATGTTAGAAATAAGTTTCAAAATAAATCTTTAGCTGATAAGATTCCAGAATTCATGATTACCAGCCAAAGTCCTAGACAGGATGATACAACAGCCAAGCCAAGGGAAGGAAATCCTGACAAACCACATCCAATTGGACAGTCGATGAATTATGACATTGTGGAGGATTTGAAAAAGGTAAAAGCAAATGTCCCACTATTCGAAATGTGCAAAGTGCCGCATCAAAAGGAGAGACTATTGAAAGTGCTTGAAGCATCAGATGACAAGCTTCCCACTGACAATCAGCCTCAGGATGAAGAAGAAATTGGAGAAACCAGCGTTGGAGGTGAGTCTAAAGCTAAACATTTACCTTTCCTCCTAACGTTTGAAATTTTTAATCATAATGTGCACAATTGTCTGGTAGATTCGGGGGCGTCCATTAATGTCATGCCCATATCAGTATGTAAGAAGATAAATGGGAAGCCAAAACCAACCACGTGGAAGGTGGTTCAGTTGGATAGGACAAACGTTAAAGTAATTGGTGAGATGAAAGACATCCTAATCCGTCTGGCTTCCAATGACAAAGTATGCCAAGTTATTAACATCATAGTAGTTGATATACCAGATGCTTACGGTCTGGTCCTGAGTAGAGAGTGGTCAGCCAAATTAAATGGATATTTCGCTTCAGATTGGTCACACCTGTGGTTTCCGTACAAGGGAATTCCAAACCAGATCAAGATTCTAAGAGAACCCCACATGAAGTACAATGTTACTCAACTGGATGAGAGGAATATTCCTGTGGATTCTGTATTGGGAAATTATTTTCTTGAGTTGGAACCAGGGAATTATCAAGCGGAAGAAGCCAGCAACCCATCTGATACCCAGCCTGATCTCCTTCGATTCTCGCAGGCTGGCGAGATTGATTGTAAAATAGTAGACTTAGCAGTAGGAATAGATTCATTTTCAGTAGTTAATGATTTGTGGACTTTATTTTTCGATGGCTCTAAGACATTGGAAGGGTCAGGGGCCGGCTGTGTCCTAATTGACCCACAGAAGAATAAACATTTCCTTTCATGTCGATTAGAGTTTGAGTGTACTAATAATACAGCTGAGTATGAAGCACTGGTGCGGGGACTCAAGAAAGCGATTGACTTGAAGGTAAATAATTTAAAAGTTTTTGGAGATTCCGAAATTATTGTGAAACAAATCCGGAATCAAATCCACTGTATCTCTCCTCACCTAAAAGCTTACCAGAATGAGGTATGGGACCTTCTTAAATGTTTTAATGCATTCAACATTATTTCAATCCCAAGGATTAAAAACGCAGCAGCTGACTTATTGGCTACTTCGGCCGCTAGGCTTGTACCCTCAAATAATCGATGTACTATTGAATTGCTTTTCAGACCTTCAGTACCTGATATGATTACCAACCTGTGCATGTTCAATGATGACCAGTAAATCATAGAATGTTTAACAAATGACGAGGCATTCAAAGGAGCGATTATTGATGATGAAGAACACCAGGCCGAGATGAAATTTGATAATTTCATCCCTAAAGGGGTCTGAACATTAGAAAAGATGTTTGACTTGAATGAAAAGTTTAGGAGACTCGCCAATGTGAAGACTAACAGCTCAACTCTACAGTTCGAGCTGATAAATTTGGGGACTGAAACGACACCTAAGTTCGTGAATCTCGGCAAATGTTGTTTGCCGATAGAGTGAGACAAGTTCATCAGCCTATTTAAACAATACAAAGACGTCTTTGCCTGGACATACCAAGAGTTAAAAACATACGATACCAGCATCATCAAGCACGTTGTTCCTATCAAGGCGGGAGTCAAGCCATATCAGCAGCCCTTGAGGAAAATGCATCCAAAACTGAAACCACTGATTCAGAGTGAGGTAAAGAAATTGTTGGATGCCAGAATAATTTTTAAAGTCAAACACTCTGAGTGGGTATCAAATCTGGTACCAGTCAGAAAGAAGTCAGGAGAAATCAGACTATGTGTGGATTTCAGGAACTTAAATCGCGCATCGAATAAAGATAACTATCCTGTGCCACCCATGGAGCAGCTGCTACAAATGGTTTCAGGTTCCAAATTTTTTTCATTATTAGATGGGTTCTCTGGCTACAATCAAGTGTTGGTGGCTGAAGAAGACAGATTGAAGACAATGTTCAGGACAAAATGGGGAACTTTTGCCTATAGAAGGATGCCTTTTGGACTGATTAATGCTGGAGCGACCTTTCAAAGAGATATGGACATTGTCTTCCGCGAACTAATTGGATGAAGTGCTGTGGTGTACCTTGATGACATTACAATATTCTCTAAGAGAAGAGGAGAGCACGCTTTTCACCTAAAGAAAATTTTCGAACGCTGTCGGAAATATGGCATCTCCCTCAATCCTAAGAAGTGCGTGTTCGCCATCACTGAGGGAAAATTACTGGGGCACATAGTTTCAAAGAAGGGTATATCTATAGACCCAGAAATAATTAAGGCCATTGAACAAATTCCCATGCCCCATAATAAAAAAGGAATGCAATCGTTTATGGGAACCATAAATTTTGTACGAAGGTTTGTGCCTGATTTCGCTCAGACTGTCAAACCACTCTAGCAGATGGTCAAACAAAATGCACAATTTAAGTGGACTGATATTGGGAAGGACGCTTTCAACAAGATTAAAACTACTGTTGCACATGCACCTTCCCTGAAAAGTCCAGACTTTGATAAAGACTTTATCATGTATACATTTGCATCCAATGATTCATTGGCAGCTATGCTTACGCAAAAGGAAGATGGGGGTGATGAATTCCCAATCTCTTTTATGAGCACTGGGCTACAAGGGGATGTATTAAACTACCCAGCCATTGATAAGCAAGCTTACGCAGTATTCAAGGTAGTGAAGTAATTCAGGCCTTATATATAAAAAAATCGAACCAAGGTAATAGTCCCTTACCCAGCTGTAAGATCCCTTCTCATACAGAAAGAGTTAGGAGAAAGAATGGGCAACTGGGTAACAACTCTTCAAGAATACGACCTTGAATTCAAGCCATCCTCCATAGTGAAAGGTCAAGGGTTATGCAAGTTGATGACTACAAGTGGGAACAATGAAGAACAAGCCTGGGAGGATGATGCTGAATTACATGTAATGGATGTATGCCCTTTGTTTACAACTCCAGAGTCTTGGTATAGAGACCTTGTACATTACTTACAGTCAGGGCTGCTGCCAGAACATTGGAATTCTAAACAAAGAAGAGCTTTGTGTCTTAAATCGGCCTCCTATCAACTTGTTGAAGGAGTATTATTCAGAAATAATTATGACGGGGTTCTCCTCAGATGTTTAGAAAAGGAAGACGCAAAGAAAGTAATGGCAGAATTACATGACGGTCCGGCTGGGGGACATTATTCAGGGGACACTACAGCCCATAAGATCCTCAGAGCTAGTTATTACTGGCCTACACTCTTCAAGGATGCACACGCACACGTCAGAAAGTGTGATATTTGCCAAAGGTGTGGTGGAAGACAGCCTAAAGGAGCAGCGCCCCTAAAGCCTGTGATGATCTCGGAACCATTTGAGCAATGGGGGATAGACATTATTGGTGAGATAAAACTGAACTCTTCCCTGCTGCACAAGTACATTCTTACTGCAACTGATTATTTCACTCGCTGGGTAGAAGCTATCCCACTACGCAAGATAAACAAAGACGAAGTCATTAGCTTCCTACAAGATCATATCATGACCAGGTTTGGAGTTCCAGTTTCGTTAGTCTTTGATAATGCTAAATACTTTTCATCGATCAAATTGACTGCATTTGCTCATGATAAAGGAATAAAATTGCATTATTCCGCTAACTATTATCCACAAGGAAATGGCCTGGCCGAATCCTCTAATAAAAACCTGATTAGAATTCTGAAGAAGACTGTAATAGAAAACCAGAGGAGTTGGCACTCAGCCTTACCCAACGCCCTCTGGGTTGACAGAGTCACCCCCAAGTATGCTATAGGAGTGTCACCCTATACCCTTGTCTACGGTAAAGAGGCCATCCTCCCTCCCAATATCATGCTACCATATTCCATTTTAGCTCAAGAGTATAGGGGGTCGGATGATGAAGTTCTACAAATAAGAATATACAATCTCCTGAAAGCAGAAGAGGCCAGATCCAAGGCTAGGGAGTGTTTTAAACAGCAGTAGGAGGTAGTAAAAAGATGGTTTAACAAACATAAAGCTGGGACAAAAGACTTTGAAGTAGGAGACTTAGTCCTCAAATGGGACCATCACCATGATGAGAAAGGAAAGCATACCAAGTTCCAGCAGTTGTGGGTAGGCCCATTTCAAATCACAGCAAAACTTGGCCCCGCTACTTATAAACTGCAAGATTTATAGGGATGGGAGGAGAACTTGCCAGTTAATGGTTTGGTTCTCAAGCCTTACTTTTCTTGAGTTTTCTTTGAGTTTTTCTGTTTTGTATATAAATAAGTTGTTTGGTTATTTTCGAGTCATACTTTTATTTGGTTTAAATTTGAGTTTGTTGATTTTCAATAAAGGGAGCAAACCTACGGTTGCATGGAATACATCCGAAATTTTTGGGTTTGATAAACGTTTTGGTGTCAGACTGTGTGTTGCTAATTTATATGAAAGAATTTCTTCCAGTATAGCGGTTTTCTCGAAGAACTCCATGTGCATTGAAGTCCTGCTTAACCCCTGTGAAATAAACCAGATTCGAGGAGTCTGGGGTACTATGTCGAGGCTCCATCCACGTCATATTTAAAATGTTCTAAGGAGCAACAGCCAAGGACCCATGGAAAGGAGCAAGGTGAATAGTGTATTAAATATAAATGATCCCATGCTAAGAAACGAAAGCCAAAAGGAAAATAAAGAGTCAAAAAACCCCTATGAAAGCATCATCAATCAAAGCAGATGCTGAATTACAAATACTTAATTGCTGAAAGATCCTCTCCGTCCGTGGGTTTGAAATTGAAGTACACCACCCACACAAAAGGACACTATGGGATAGAGGATCCTGAATCAAAATTCAATAAGAAAGGCTTGTAAACAAACTCATATGAAATAGGACAAAAGTCTGAGATCACAAGAAAAGTGCGAAAATGGCATGGGAATGGGGAACAAACGGATATTTCTGTTTACCATATGCTCCAATCCTGTGGTGTCCAAAGCTTTTAGCCACCTGAAGACAAAGGTAATAATGAAATTCATCCTCCGGTCTCAACATAGTTATCTGGACTTGAAGATTTTGTTTTTCTTTCTCCCTAATCGGAATGTCATCAATGATTAAAGGTACACACTGCTGTCATTTAAGAAATCCATATTGCTGGAAGAATTCAATATGATGTTTTGTTGTCAAACATCCTGTCACTCAAAGGTTGATCGCTTAGAGATCTAGGTTCACCAGGAAATCGCCAGTTGTTGCACTGCAACCATTTCTCCACAATTTTCTTAAATGTTGGGGCCCCTCCTTTCCATTTAAAGCCGCTCTGTTTTCGTTTGATCCATGAAGGTTTGGTCTTGCTTTAGCTTTTTTTTTATTTTAATGATTATTTTGTGGCCCATTTCCAGAGGATGCATGTTTCTAGATTTTTTTATTGGTCGCGGAATCAAATGTGGCCGGCTAGCCAGAAACCTGTCTGATCGGTTGCCCATTATCTCTGAGGTGAATCAGCTGGACCATCGATGTTTTGAGTGTTCCATTACTTAGTTTTTCAGGCATCTTTTATGTTGAATTGGGAGCTGTAATCTTTGTCTCATCCACCATCGCAGCTCTCAAATCAGGTTAGCTTCCGAAGTGTGAAACGATCCGCTCCCCAATGCCCACCGCGTGACTATATCTTCTCTTCATCCGCCGTTGCGGACAGGAGATCTATTTCGCTTCCGACGTCGAAGCCTTCTGACTTCTAACTTAAAGTTTTCCTACCCTTTCCATGGCATGCCTAAAGTCTTCCCCCTTCCGCCGTTGCAGCTAGGATAGTGGCTTAGCGTCCATTTTACAAACCCCTCCGACGTCCGATGTAAAGTTTTTCTAGCCCGCTTCTTAGCACCGTTAGCTCTTTCTTTCCGCCGTTGCGGATAGGAGAACCTTCTCCCGTCCGATGTCAGAGCCTTCCGAGGGCTGTTTCAGATCTTCTCTCCCAAAAGGACTTAATCCAGCCTCTTGTCGATTATAGAGATGCGGCCAGTCATTTTCCGTGGATTGGTAATTTCATTTTGCATTATTTGTGCAGTTATGTTTTCGATGATTGGTTCTCGTTGTTGTGTGCAGGTGAAATCCTGGAAAATGATGAAAATGCCACGGCAAGAAGGGAGGAATACTGTTGATGGTGGTATGACCAAAACCACTTTGAAGACAATGAAAGCGCGAGCCCAAAGGATACAGCAGTTACATTAGAGGAAATTTGGGGTCTAAAATGGGCCTTATAAGAAAATGTGCCAAAATAAGTTTTTGGGAGTTGGAATTCAAGAACCAATAGAATTTCAATAAAATAAGTCAACCATAATGGTTGAATTGGCATATTTGTCATTAAAAAAAACTACTTTTTTTGTTCGTATTTTCGACATATCTCATTGTGTTTTTTCTCAAATTTCGATCGGGAGAGCTCGTTGGATGTGGAATTTGATTCCGCATCCAATGAGTACCCACACTGCATACTTTTTATGGACCCCGCTACCCCAAAAACAAGAAATACCTGAAAAAATGTGATGATGACATCATCATCACGTTTTTTCAGGTATTTCTTGTTTTTGGGGTAGGAAAGTCCATCAAAAGTATGCAGCGTGGGTAATCGTTGGATGCAGAATCAAATTCCGCATCCAACAAGCTCTCCCAATCAAATTTTGAGTAAAAATACAGGGAGATATGTCGAAAATACGAACACAAAAAGTAGTTTTTTTCTTTCTTCCTCCAAAATTAATTAATATTATTTTATTATTTTAACCATTATTTTATTATTTTAACTATTATTTTATTATTTTCCTTAGGAGGCCCATTTTAGACCCCAAAATTCCTCTAATGCTTAACCAATCATGAGTATGCAAGAAAAGACATAACAAAAGGATATGAAGCGTTGGGGACTGAAAGGTCGGAGGTTTTGGGGGGAGCAGCCCAAAATACCTATTGGGTAGGATAAATAGGTTAAAGAGAGGATTGAAAAGGGATTTTTCCCTAGAAAATTTTGTAATGTTTACTTGTAAGAGGAACTATTTCGTTTTGCAAAGGAAAACTGCAAGTTTTCCTGCTGGAGAGAGTGAAATGTGGAATGTATCAATGCAACTCACTGAATAATGTGAAGAGGAACTATTTTGTTTTCAGCCATGTTTCATTTACTGTGAGAGTGTTTGATTTCCTGAACCTATGTTCTTGTTAATTGTTCTTCAGTATCTTCAGGATTTCTTCCACTGTGAGTAATAAGTGCTGTTCATAAAATGATTAGCTATCTGATTGTTTAAATATCTATAATTGTTCATGTGTCTTGAATGGAGTATCAGCTATCTGTAATTATTCATTATGCACGTACAAAATGTATTACTCACCAATAAATGCTAATTCTGCTCCCTAGGGATAGTTTAGATAAATAGTTTATCTTATTGTCGTATGTGATTTGAATGTTTGCGAGCCCTAAGACGAGAGGTAAGAACCTGCGCATCACATTGTGATTGCTCCCTGCATTTTTATCACCCTGCATTGTTAGTTAGGCACCTGCATTTCATTGTTTAATTCAAAATACAAAAAACTCGGTGGGCCGGGCCGGAACCGGTAAATCCTTTGCTTGTTGTTTTCCCTACGGTAGCCGGACCGCAAACCGGACGGATTCCCTACACCAAACAGTCAACGGGCTAGTTGGGAACGTTGATTGGGGAGAATCCTTTACTGTTGTCGCCTGCGATTTTCGGGGCTCCAACAGAATCCTATCCCGAAATACCCTAGCACCAACTCAATGGCTGTGATAGATGTCTGGTTACCCACATTTAATAGGAATGGAATGGAAGACCTCGAACAACATTGGTTCCTCTGTGAAGTTGTTTGGATGGTTCGTTTAGTCCATAGTGCAGACATAAAAAAGGTGTAGATGATCACGACCTAAAGGGGTCGCGTGCTAGACTGGTGAAGTTTTACACCTCACCAGCCGGAACACCACATAAGAACCTTGAGGAGATACGAGCTACAATGATTTTTGAGTTTAGGAAACCTCTATCGGAATCACAGTGTATTACCGAAATCAAAGAAATCAAACAAGCTATAGCAAAAATGGTATGGGATTTTGACCAATGGTTTAAAACACTAGTGGCTAAAGTAAGCTTCCAAATGTCTGATGTACAACATAAAGAGTAGTTTATTGCTATGCTGCTACCACACATCCGAGGGCCACTAATGTAGCAGAAGATTGAATCACAGACAGAAGTACTTGAGATGGCAATGAAGTTAGAGGCCTTGCCCATTGGCGATGGTGTCATCTGAATGGTACAGATCCAGTTGCAGCTGGCAAATCTAATGATACAACTTCAATATATCAAGAAGGGTAAAAAATCACAAGAAGACTTGTGGTGCAAAAAATGTAGGATGGACAGACACACTAAGGATAACTGTCTGACCTTCTTGAATGATGTCGCGTCAGGTGAACCTAACCCATTAAACAGACATTGGCTACCATGGTGTCGTATATTCCAGCCAAGAGGCCACCACAATGAAGAATGTTTATATTTGCAAAAAGTTGTAAGTGCCCCTGCAAACCTATTCTGTAAATTTTGTAAATAAGTAGGACATGATGAAAAAGACTGTAGAGCATACCAGATCTTGAAAGAAAAGTCAGTCAACACGTACTTAATGAAAATGAGGGGCTCACTCAGTATGAATAGGTGCAAGCCTCATATCAACCTACAAATTTCCCACCTAATCAATATCAACTGCAGTACACACTTTAGCAGCCGTACATGCAACAAAACCCCTATCAGCAACACTACTAGCAGAACCACTACCCACCACAGCAACTACACCCACAGGGAAGGGGTGGAAGAAACTTCAGAGGACAAGGTGGTGGAGGAGAAATATTTAGTAGGGGAAGAGGTCAAGTTACATGCTATAACTTTGGACAACTAGGTCACTTTTCCAGCGATTGTTTAGAGCCTGCAAAAACATGTTCATATTGTAAGGGACAGGACCATAATGTTGAACAAGGCCCTCAATTGATCGCAAAGTGGCAAGCAAGGACCATTGTCGCACCTAACCCTCCACCAAACCAAAACCCAAATGAAAATGTGAATGTTCATATGATCGTGGCTGAATCGCGAGACCTGAACATCACTGTCGTAACTCAAGGAGGCATGACGACTAGAGCAGACCAAGATAACCCGCAATAACAACCGCAGCCCCAAGTGAGGCATGTGGAACAGAAAAAGGAGCCATTAACTGTCCAGAAACATAAAGAAATATTATGGGATGTGCAATCAAAATTCATTAGACCAAAAGTACCATCGACTTCTATAGAACTCAAGGACATGCCTGAACATTTCCAACATATTTTGCAGAAGAACGCCCCACCAAAGGTTAGTAAGCTAAGAACCTTTTTGTCTAGTTGTTTAACACTAATGCAAGATAAAGATGCTACTGCAGAGCTGCAAGCAATGATAAACGAGATTCCTACAGAGCCACAATTGGAAAATAAATTTAACCAAGTACAAAAGAAATGTAAAATCGGCTGTGAATTGAGGATGAATGCGCATTCAGGTAACTATGACATGGACTATATCATCTTAGATCTGGGATCAAATTTCAATATTTTGATGTGACAAACATGGAAAAGTATGGGCAAGCCGTGCTTGGATTGGTCTCCTATCTAGTAACAACTTACCAATCAGGTGAAGGTCCTACCCATTGGCTGGCTGAGCAATGTAACTGTTGATGTCGAAGGATTGTGCACATATGTAGACTTTGAGGTCATTAACATTATAGATGACACGAACCCTTACCCTGCACTTGTAGGAATAGACTAGGCCATAGACAATCAGACCATCATCAATTTCAAAAAAAGGATTCTCTCATTTAAATATGAGGAAATGAGGGTAGTATCACCCATCGATCCATTTGAGGGAAAAAGATACGTCAAGCCTGTCTATAATGAGGGGCAGGGTGACTATCTCAACCAGATCTACAATGTTACAGCTATGTAGGAAGAGTATACCAGTCCAATAGCAGATGGAAACCTGAGCTAGAAATGCATGAGTTCATGTACATCTGACTCAGGAGAGGCTTTATATAATTGGAAAAATAGATTACATGAAGTCTCCATGAGAAGGTGTGCAAGAGTTACAAGGTCTGTATGATGGGTGGAGACTGAGTCAAGGGAATTACCCACCTATGAGAGTTTCATATACACCTTGGATATGACACCTAAGAACTGCTATACCTCTGAGGAGTTGTGACAAGGAGCCCAATAGGTTGCACATATAGTTGTAATTGCTGACAAACACCCTACAATTGACGCTGCGTTTCAGAAGGAACAAGGGAGTATAGTTGAGAAGATCCCTAACAAAGAGGTTGATGTCCCTAACAAAGAGGCTGCATTTCAGAAGGAAAAAGGGAGGATAAGTGCTCAGTTTCCCCAGCCCCTGAAAATAAAACAAGTGCATATTGGATCATCAAAGAACTCAAACTTCACCAATGTCCAAAATTATTCACATGCTGAAGTAGTTGCAAAGATCACAGATCTCTTGCAGGAGTACCAGACATTATTCCCTACCAACTGCTCAAAAAGGAGGGGAATATTGGGAGATTTAGAGGAGATGAAAATACCCTTGTGACTGCAAACTAAGCCAATTAAGCAACGATAAATGTCACCGCATGATCAACATCTTAGGGTTAAGCCATATAAAGAAGGAATACTTGTCTTATGGTACGACAACAAATGGTCTAAGCAATCGAACAAGCTGAAGACATAGTGGCTAGGGCCATATAGAATTGTGCACATTACTGAGGAGGGTACATAAAAAATTTACAAATATAGATGGTACCCATGTCACAGGTATGGTGAACGGCAGTCACCCGAAGCCATGCTACGACATGTGTGAAAAAAAATAGGCCAAAAGATGTAACCTACTCTATTGTGGGATTGCGAAAGAACCAACATAAAAGCACAAGCAATGAAATGCACAAAACTCAAGTCATCACATGAACTCAAACGAGGGAAATGAAGTGTGTAAAGTGTGGGAAATGTAAAAATCTGTTAGTACATGGGATAAGGCAAGATGCGGAAAAAGGATGCAAAAAGCAGGATTGACAGGCTGGCTAACATTAAAGCAGCAAATATTTGACAAAGATGCAGGTAGCTATGATAGCTATGTGACATTAACTTGACACAATACGAGGAGTAGGGTGGCATACTTGTTGATCCCATCACTTATCCTTGTAATAACTACCATAACCAGCCTAAAAGGAACAACCTGAAAAGCCAGTCATAGAAGTTAATGAAGAAAGCGTCGAAAATAGAAACCTGGGGAATTGATTAGGCCTCGAACTCCTTTCAAATGATGATTGAAGGACACTAAGGGCTAGGTAAATATTCAAATTCCCCATCAAGTAGTTTATTATGCACAGTGAACACCAGAGCCGAGCCATTGTAGAGTTAAACCTTGCCATCCACGTTCACTTACGCCAACACCCATGGTAATTAACATTCCCAGTGAGAGTGAGGCATCAGAAGCTACTATCATCTCTGGTTGCCCAATTTCTGAGGAAGTAGAAATATAGTTAGTCAAGGGTCACCAACCACAGAAACCACCATAAATCAACTCAATGGCAAGAACATGAAAGCAATAAAGCATACAAGATGGTCATGCTACTATTCCAACACTTGGGTCACGTGTTGTAGCGAACCCAGTTTAGAGAATACCAGTTCCTCAAGGACCATAGCAAGTAACTATGGTACCTAACAAAGAGTTGAGGTATCCTAGTGAAACATATCTAAGAGAGGCATCTACACAACCACAACCAAAGAAAAGAAAACGCAAGGCTCCGACTACTCTGGATGAGTGAGGAAAGGTACATGTTGGCAAGTAAGCAGAAGATATCAGGAATGAAGGCTTGCTACCATAGAGAGAGTCAGAAGCAGAGTGGGCTGATCTAAATTCCCTATGTTACGTTCATCCAAGGAGGGTTGATGCAAGGGAGCTGTATCTCCCAAAGAAGGCGGTGACTACTCTGGTGGCATTGCGGATCCCTATCAGCATGACCTTGCTGAATGATATACTACCTGAGTTGGCTATGCTGAAGTTCCAAGACTTTGATACTCGGTAGGAGGAGGGGATGCAGATAAAAGAATGCATGACCATGATCTAGTCCACTACAAGTGATATCCAGATGCTTAAAGAAAAGGACTGGGCCAAGGGACTTACTTGTGCAGGATTAACCAGCATGCTATTTATGCTTCACTTTGGCCATAGCATACAGATTAATACATACGTGAAGCAGTTACTGGTATGCTTCCATGGAGGATACTTATGGCTGGATCAGCCATATCTGATTGATGTTGAGCTAATTGCAAGGATAACTCGACTCCCAAGCAAAGGCAAAGATCCTATGCCATACCTAGCTAAGCACAACACTAAACCTATCAAGAGGAAGAAAAACCTTCAGCGAGCAGGCCGGGTCTACTTACTTGGGCCCATCCAGGACAAAAGTGTGTGCGTTGCCACAAAAATCCTATCCTGCAAGATGTTCCATAAAATGATACCTACGCAATGTTCAGTAGCGGTGGTTAAACTTGCAGACTTATGTGCACTAGGGAAAAAATTCAACTGGTCATGGTACCTGCTAAATGCACTTATAGACGATGCAATGCTGGCTCAACAAAAGGAATACCACAAGTTCCACTATTCTTGGCTTCTAATCTTGATTTCGTTCATTGTATGGGCTGACCCACCAAACTATGTCTAGATGGATGTCCCACTTTCTTGCCTAGGTGAAAAGTACCAGAATCTCTGGGAAGATAAGGTGGACAGTGATCACTAGAAATATAAAAACATTGCATTCTCTATGCATGTAGAGGCACTGCGTGAGGTCGTCCAAAAGTCCCATAGGATCCGCGCCGCGACTGTACACAGATACATCACATTCATCAAGTTTCAAGCTGATGCGCATGTTATAACCCTGTTGCCAAAAAAGGACCCGCTCCAACAGGTACATCATGCAAGCTTCATGGTGACAAATTATGATGTGGATGCAATTATTAATATTTGGCTGAAGGAATGGCATGGCCCGCTAGCAGAGCCACTGCCTAAAGAGCATAATGTAGAGGAACTGCCACTCCACCAAGTTAATGGTGGAGAGCATGAAGGAAACGATACCCAAGACAATCTGTCACAAGAACACATCGAGGATGATGATGATATGGATGAATCAGACCATCATCCATTAGAACACTAGCCAAGTCAAGATCAGGCACAATCATAGACATGTGTATAGCAAGAAGAGGGCCAATCATCATGGAAGAAGCAGAAAGCCGATAGAATTGCGAACACAAGCACATTAACTGAAGATGATCTGTAGGAACTTGCCAACACTATTTCTAAATTTGCGCAGTATAACCTTGCCATTTTGAGGACGTAGCAGTTAAACATTGCTACCCAAGTCCAGGACCACCTCAATAAACTGATAGAGGCTCTTCAGGATGTCAAAGCCACTCTGGAGGCCGAGACATATGGTGCAGATCCTAGAATTCTACTAGTTACACCAGCATTAGTGCCACCAATCAAAGTGGTGATTCAGTGGCACGCACTCGACGTAGATGCAGAGACAAGCATAGGTCCTGATGATAGCAGTGCATAGATAGATTTCTCTAAGCTCACCTTGGAGGAATTTTATAACATTCAATAGGGAGTCGTGTTCGAAATTCAGCTAAGGGAAAATGTTGTTGCTTACTAAGTAGCAAAACAACAAAGGAAGGAAAAGCTACGCAAGGCCCCATTGAAGGAAAAAGAGCAGGAAATGCAAGAATGCATCACCCTTCTTACCAAGAAAGAGTAGGAAATATTGGCACGTGAGCAAAACTGCATGGTACTGGTGGACTCTATCAAGAATGCTATCGTAGCATTCCCACTAGGAGTAGGGAAAGAAGATGAAGAATCCCTGGCTAAAGTCACCAGGATCGCGAAGATCACGCAGGATATTTGGTAGCAAGTGGGAGATCTACAAGCTAGGAAGATACTAGGCACACCCCCAGAGGTGCTTGTGGAAAGAAGAAAAGCAACATCTAAAGCTGCTGAGAAAATAAGAGAAGGTGAAGCACTCTGCGCCAAGGATGCAAATGCTGTTGCGACCATTTGGGGAGCACTGCTTGAAGATGACACAGTGGAGAAAATAAGGCAGAGTACAAAAGAGGAAGATGAGAAAATCAGTGCTGCAAAGGCAAAAATGCGGAAGCTGCCCCTCCAGCAGAAGGTCATTAAAAATGAAGAGATCAAAAGGCTGCAATAGGAAGTGCAGACCCTTCGTGAATAAGAAAAAGCTAGGGAAGCTGAGGTTGAGGCATTCCAGTTGGAATCTGAGCAGCTGATAGACCATATTCAGCTAGTACAGTAGAAAATTCAAAGAATAGTACAAGCGATAGAGGCAGAATCATTGGAACATGTCCATGCTGACCGTGTGGAGCAGTTGGCCGCACAAGCAAAGGAAGCTGCAGAGGAAGTTGTTAAGGTTGAAATAATGGTGCAGAAATTCCAAGACAAGGTTTGTATTAATGCACATCCTGAGCCCACGCCAGCAACTTAAAATAGTGCAAGAAAATAAGGCCAAGGTGCACAGCCAAAAATAAAAATAAAAAAAATAAAAAAATTTGAAAACCAGCCAGGAAGGCATCCCTAGCGCAGCATGCGTGGAAAGATGAAGTGGAACCAAACTAAGAAGTTGCACAGAAAGGATGGTGCACTTAAACCTGCCACCAAACTAGTTATGAGACAAATGGTGGGAGGTCTGACACAGCTAGAAAGCACTGACAGACCGTTAAATACATCAATATTCCACAAAGATTTGGCACTTGTGACAGGATAGAAACTTAGGTGGATCAAGTGTGGGAAATTATGTAACAGTGATCATCTAGCTCATCAATACTCAATCACAACTACCAGTATGAGGAAGTGATGACATCAGTAACCATAGAAAATATGAGAATAAAATATGGTACACCAGATGAATGTCTTGTCCTAATCATGCACTTGGATAGGCCTACACGACAGGTGACCCGATGCTCCTCCTATAAGATAGGGGTGCCCATGTAAAAAGCATACATCACTTAGTTGTGTTTACTGAGAACCAGTTATAGTTCCAAATGGGTTGGGGAGTGTCATGGTGAGTAGCCTTGCGGACTAAAGCAGTTGCTACAACCTTCAGTATGTCGGGTATCTCCAAAGACGGGAATACAAAATATGGTAACAGTCTGCAAGTTAATTTGACCCAGCTAGAAGTCTCTGGAGAAGTCATCCTTGGATATTAGTAGATCAGTAGATTAGTAGTCCTACCAATGGAACCAGAGTGCACTCTGGTAGGGACCAGAGTTTTTTCCCAATTTGACAAACTCTACGGGGTAAGAACCAGAGTCCTTGCCGTATTTGACAAAGTCTGTAGAATTGGCGAGTGGGATCATCTTGCAGCAATCCAGGTGGGATCTCCAGGTGTCAAGGGACCAGGGAAGGGCCATAGGACTAGGTACAGCTTGTACTCTATGCTGCTCTGGTGAAATTCATCAAAGTTTGGAGACTTATTCACCTCAACCACCCTTGCTTATGGGGATTTTCTATTTTTCAATATGGACAAGTATTCAAAGTCCATATCTATGTCAGGAAGGGTGGTGAAGAGCAAGATGCATAAAAGATGAAATTGAGGAAGAACAACAAGAGAACAAGATGAAGCAAGCATGCACAAAACCCCAAGATCTTGAGAATGACGGAAGAACCAAGGCCACCTGGATTGCTGTGTCGAAATGGGACACTAGCCACCCTTGGTGAAATTGGAGGTGGACTATGATGAGATGATGAAAGAGTCCCAAAGAAAAGACAACATTACTGTTCATTACGATGTTGGTCCCAATAAGAAGCACATAGCTTACTTTGTCTCCCCAAGTGAACCTGGAACTTGACCCCTCCATTGTGAGTCTTCTGATGGTGAGATGAAAGAAGTTGTATCGGTGTGCTAAAATCACAAAAGATATAAGTATGGAAAGAAGATGCGGTCCAGGAAACTATCAAAAAAATAAAATAACATAAGGAATAGGGTGCGCAAGCCAAGAGATAGAAGAAGCTGCACAAGAAAAAACAAATTACAAAAGGTGTCGTGCAGGTCATGCCTCCTCATATGTCCTGTGCTTCATGGCTCGGGATGAGCCACATGTGAGTGTTGGGGGCATGTTGTCCTAGTAAAGGAGCATAAGGAAGAAGCTCACATGCGCAGCCAAATAAGATGTGCCACATGCGTGATAGAAGTAAAGGAAGATCGCAAAGGAAGCAAAGGACCAGTGCAGGAATAATAGTGAGGTGCACGGCGAAGGAAAGGCAAGCGTAGAAGCATGCAAATGATAATGGCTGGAAAGTGATACGTGTAGAATCCAGATCATGGCCATTTATGGTGATGTAAGCCTACAACTACACACATATGAGAGGATATTTGTAAGTCAGGCTAATAGTTCCTTGTGTCAAGTCATGATCACCACAGCTGTAGCCTGAGGGGTGGCTGATGGTGACAGTTAACAGAATGTCGGTATGCAGTTGGCCCTATGGGGTCATGTAAAATAGTATAAATAGGAGGGATGCAATAGTTAGAAGGTTGGATTGTGTTGGATTTCGTTGTCTTGTAGTGGCCTTTAGTTATTTATCATTCATTATGATTATGTTTTAGGTCATTTATCCAAGTGATAGTTTGTCTAATCAGTGGTAGTCCATGGGGAAGGATGCCAATTTGGCTATATCATTGTAGAGATTAGAGAAGAGGAGAATTAGGAAGAATCTGGTAGCGATAGAGGGGTTGTTGAGCCATGGATCTGGCTGCTATGTGCACAAACTACTAGGAGTAGATGTAGGGTAGAAGTGCAAACTAGAGAGCATGAGAACCATAATTCTGAGTCTTAAATACATATCTTAAGATCACTCTACATCCCGCAGACTGCAAGGTGTTGTATCCTTTTCTCATGCCAGATGAAGGGCACCTTGGTGGTTTTTCCTGGATGGGTTTCCACATTATCTCTTGTGTCTGAATGAATAATTGATATGGTGAATGTTTATGTGAACGATTACTATATACTTTCTGTATAATGTTAAATGTTTTTTAAATATCTGATGTTATTTTGTAACCAGTAGATGAATGATTGGAAAGGCGTCACTGAAATGGACATGTATATATCGACATGTTTGATTCTATCTTGAATCATGACTTGAGTTGTAGGTTTGATTGGTATGAGTCAGTTGTGCCACACAAGTTGCACCAGTTGCGAGGTGGAAAGGAAGGTCAAGTCATGCATGATGACATGTATTTGTGCTCAGTTGCGCAATACTGACTCCTTTGTCCAGCCATCTTGTTTCCTTCGTTGAGATCCTTAGCTATGATCCAGGGGACTATAATCCCTCAACTATCGTGGAAACATGGTTTCGGAAGTTACCCATTTAAGAGATATCTTGGGTGAGACCGTGTCTGCCTCCTAGGCGTTGTCGACAAGGCTTTCTCTATCGAGCCGGTATCTCAGGTAGTTGTTGGATCTGCGGGCTAGGCAGAACCTGGGTTGCGTGAGTTAGGAAAAGTGGCCAACAACTACCCATATGGATCCTTCCCATGATGGAAATTCTGCACTTTTTCATTATTTGGGTTAGTTAGTTCATTCTCCTACATCCTACAATTCCATATTTTGCAACATTAGTCTAAATGAAGTATGGGTGAAAGCGTTCTTTTTGATGGTGCCACATGAGGAGTATGGAACTCCTATATTTACTTTTTATGATGACATCCTTAGAGAACATTATTATTCACATTTTCAGTAGCATCCTTTGTTACTTTAGGATTATGCACATCTACATGGATGCACCTATGATATTCATTTGAGTCGCTTGAAGACTCATGGTTTTTCTTGCTCAACACTTGGTTCATTTGATGTTGGAGGAACTTCATCCAACACTGGGGTGAATAGATTTATGATTGGAGAAAAAATTTGTTTCCAGCCACATACTTTTTTATATATTCATTATTCTCTCATTGATGGATGTATGGGTGATACTTCTTTGAGTCATTTGAAGTCTCCTTGCTTTTTTTGCTCATTATTTGGTTCATATTTTAGTGGAGATTCTTCATCACCTCTTGAATGAAAGAATACATGGCTGAATATTTTGATGCATATCACATCCTTTTGGAGCATAATTATAGGACATGGGATCCTCACCTATGTCATTGGAGCATATTTGATTGGTCACTTGAAGCTTGTATGCACTTGGAAAATGGTGGTCTACTTACTTGGAGGTATAAGCACTTTCATGATTTTTTGATGAGGCGCCTCCTTGATGTACATTTTTATTATATTTTTATGTAATTTGATGATATATATTATGTACTCATGATGTTTTGAAGAATGCATACAAGAAAATGGGATCTCTGAATTCTCTTTCCTAATGGTATGGGTTGGAGAGAACTCTTAATTGTTGGAGTGCAATACAAGAAATGGAACCCTAGGATAGTTTTTAGTCCCATTGATTTAAACATTTTTGGGAAAAAATAAGTATGGGAGATGGATTCCCCACTTAATAAAGTTATTATAATCATATTAGTGCAGCATCAAGAATGGTGTTTTCTCTCTCAAATATTCATGGAATCTCAAATACTCAAAGTTGGGAAACGCAGTGGCAACTTCAAAGAATCATACAGAAAGCAAGTTCTTCAACACCCATGTTTGAAATTTCTTGAGGACAAGCAATATTGGGAAGAGAGGATTTTTAATGTGCCAAATTTTTTATTGGGTAATAATAGCCTAATCATATTTTTCATATTCATGAGATTTTGTCAAATTGATGCTAAGGATCAAATAATTGCCAAGGAGGAAAATTACTAGTTTCCTAGGATTGGGGTGGAAGATTTGGGATTTGGAATAAGGGGGGAAATAAATGATGTTTTAAAATTAGAATGGAATAATTATTTAATAATTTTCTAAATAAATAAATACAATGGAAAATCAAAGTGGCAATTTATCATGAATACACATGGAGGATGTGGGACCCACACAAGCTAGATTTTCTATGCCACATGGCATCCTCCTCTTGCAATTTTGAATCCATGGGAAGCCTAATGTTATTGGATGAGTTAGAAGGCTAATACATTTGTTCATATTAATCATAGGTATAATTTGTAAGTAAATGTAACTTACATGGGAGAGGAAGAGTCAAACGGGAGCTTCTTGGACACTTGGGTTAGATTCCCTAATGTCTATGACATCTATGACACCAATGATGAAGATGCTATGACATTTATGACATATTGCAGATATGAAGGCTGAAATATGACATATATGACATGTTATGTTGAAATATAGCATCGAAGACGGCACTCATGTGAGTTGGAGAAGCTCAATGGGTTCCTACTCAAATTGGGGGAAGATGGAAGGCTAGGAAAGGGAGGACACATGGAAAATCTTGAGCACACACCCAAATTCGAATTGGATTGATTTTTTGGATGGATTGGTAACCTTAGAAGGATAAGGATGTTTATAAAATACAAGAATCAACCAAGAGAATGTATTTTTCTGATTTGAGGAATTGTCATTTGTGAATTGTGAGAGCTAGTGGATGACTAAATTTCTTGCCTTAGCCAATTTCGAGGGTGAAAGATTCCCATCCGAGTTGGTGTTTGGAGAGGCCACTCAGGTATTTCATGTATATTTAATGGAGTTTTATTTTCAGGTGTAAGCTACAGGGAATCTTGTTGTTTCTTCTATTGCAACACTTTCTCTCAACCATTTCCATTTTTCAATGCATATTCTTGCTCATGGAGGGATTGTGCTTTGGGTGAGCTATTGATCACTTTGGGGAAGCTTATGATGCCCCATTATTTTATTATATGATTTAAATTATATTTATTTCAATTTAATAACACTCTCAGGTCGAAATACTGAAATATTTCATTTAAAAATGTCAATCAATGAAGAAATAGTGTCATTTCCCCACTATCTTGTTGTGACCCAATGTAATGTTGATGGATTATAATGTATAAGTAAAATAATGAGTATTTATGGATGAATGGACTATTATTTATTTATTTCAAAGTTCATAATACTCTCAGGTTGAAATAACCAAAATATTTCATGTGTAAATGTTAAACAATGAAGAAACAATGCCATTTCCCCACTACTTTGTTGTGAACCAATATGATGTTGATAGATTCGAATGGATAAGTAAAATAATGATGGTTTATGTATTCATGTAATTTTATTTTGATGTTCATTACATAATCATTTGAAATTTTGTTTTTAGTTTCATAGCATTTGTAGAATTTTTCATATCATTTCCCTAAGGTTGAAACTAGTCTTTTTGCATCTGATTTAAGGGAGTTATAGTAGACATTAAAAGTTAAATGGTGATGCATATGATTTCATATTTATTTAATTTACATGTACCATTATTCCATTCAGAAATTCAATTTTTCTTGAGTGCATTTGGGAAGCCATTTTTAGTATTCATTCTGGGGGAATTAGAACCCCAAATTACTAGTCAAAACTCCTACCTCGATTAGAATCTTAAACAAGTTTGCAGAAGCATTTAGAGGGTCATAAATATTCCCTGAAAATAATATTACCTTAATATCATTAATATACCTTCTATGAATATTTTGGAGCAATTGGACCAATTTGGAGACCTAGACATCAAAACTAGTCAAAGGACGAAATTGGGAAAAAAGTGAAAAATTGATATTTTTAATAAAATTCTTAAAAAGGGACATTACACACATCCTTTGGCATGGATGAACACAATATATTTCTCTGATTATATTTATCAAATCTAAATCGTTGGTTCTTTGAACCTCTATATATACAACCCTATGATTTTAGCTTGTGCAAATGGATCTAAGTCATGGATCTATTTGGTGAGGATGATGTTCTCCCTTCAATTAGTTCTCTACAGGATTGTTCTGAAGGAATAATTGTATCTAAGTGTTGTACCACCTTAGGCTCACCTTTTAAAATGATAGAAACCATTGTTTCAATTTCATAATTATGGCATTATTAAATTCTCAATCATTCCCCAACAATATTGGGTAGAAATATTTATCATCTAGTATCTCAATAACCTCAAAGTCCATGTAATTCCTAACCTCATCGAGATCAAATTATATATAGTATAATATTTCAATTAGGAGAATGTGTAACTATTTCACAAACCATGGTTATATAAATGAGTATACCAAATTTAGATGTCACATTCTTTGTTTTACAAGATGATAATGTTGCACCCCAAGCCAAGCATGACTTCGAATTTCATAGCCTTGAATCAATGCATTTAAGAAAAGAACCCTTTCTTGACCTTTTTATTAATATGCGATGTAAGGGTCAATACCATAACTTTGCAGATGATTCTAAAACCTACCCAAGGGCCTTACTTGGCCTAACTATATGTTTCTCACCATTTAGAATCCACAATAAATTTCTACACCGTTCTTGGACTTCATATTCCATTAGTTCCACTAGTAAACTTTGGATTTTTCTCGGTGGTCAAATTATAGGCAATGACCTCTTGGTTTTATAAACAATAAATACAAAATGGATATAGACAATGTAATTTTTTACCTCAACCACAACCACATAGTTCAAATACCTTTATAGACAAACTCTAATTTTAGGTGTGAATCCCTACAGATTGATCCCTGATCTGTAGCTACCACATTCTCATTGGCCTTAGATTTTCCCCTAGTGACAATATTAATGTTAGCATATGAATGAATTATTAGATCACCATCAACCATCCTGGGCTCACAATTCACTATATTAGCAATGCGCCATATTTTTTCTCAAGACTCACACACTATCTTTTAATTGTTCCCACATTAAGGTTCCTATGTCTATGAGAATTTCTTAGTGATATGTGCTACTTAATTAAAACTATAACACTATGATAGAGGAAAACTCATATAATTCTATGGATCCATGTTCTCCTATATTTGGTTCTAGTCTCTATTCCCTTGCATTGTTGAATCTACCGTGAATAGGTTCTTCCCAAACCTTTTACTAAGAAAAATAATATATGGCAGTCCTATTTATTGTGAGTGTAAATCCTACAAAACTTGCAGTGCACAATCACCACAATGTTTTTGTATTTCTATAGTAGTGTACAATGGTGGGGATTATGACTAGTATCACAATAGGTATTGCAAATCCCAACATCCACCCTTCCTACAAATGGGTTAAAAACAATGAGAATATACCTTTAAATAATGGGGTAATCATTTTACATATGAATTTTTGTATTACAAATTGTACACCAATTTTCCATCCTAATAGATTTTTTTCCCTTTTCCAACTTTTGAAAATAATGTCATCAACTAATACTAAAATTGGGCTGATCCTAGGGACAAACCCATAATAGATGCATATCCTAACCCTCCCATAATAGATGCATATCCTAACCCATTAATGGATTGAAGGTGCATTGTAAATTATAACTCTTCCCATGACGTTTCTAACCATTATTTTAGAAAACAAATATGCAAGTGAGGTAGTAGGCTCCTAATAAACCACTCTTTATGCTCCACCTCTTAGATCAAGTAATTTAATAAAGTAATTGGATCCCAAAACTACTAGTCATAATCTCATATGTTTATATGTTTTTCTATATTTCTTTTAACTCAACAATAATCCACTGCTCATAATTTTGTTTTTGTAACTCTTTCATAAAACCTATCCACAACTGGACTAGTGTGAATACTAAACTAGTGGGTGTGCTCTATTTACATTTTTTGTACCACTGCAATGCTCTTCCTTGTGAATTATTTTGGAAATATTTCATTTGCATAGTATCAAAAATCCTCCATGCACTCTAGATTTCATCATAGAGGAACCAATGTTTGTTCCACATGATCCTCTTTGTCTTAACCACGAAACATAAGAAGTTGCATGGAAGTTTTATTTATTTATGCCAACATTCTTTTCTGGTGATTATGAACTAACCAAAACCTAGAGTTACATTATTGCACCACCAAATATGCTCCCACATATACACTTACAAAACTAAACAATAGCATGTACAACTTCTAGTTACTTTCAATGGTCATGCTTAAAATGTTCAAAGCCATAGTAGTAGGTGCACCTTGATTTCTAATCATAGACATACTGGAACTATGAAAAATAATGATCACCAGAGTCTGGAAAAGAAAGATGTGCATAGGGAATAGGACATGGAATTCACCGAAATCACCATCATTCTATTTGTACTCTTTCTCAGTGGCATGCCCATGCATAACCTTGACCTACTAAAATGGTGTGTACTCAATCACATATTCCATTTAACTATATGCTTCAACCATTTTTGTAGTGAATTATGCATTAGAAATCTCAGTTAATGTCTCTATACCTACTGTCCAAGTATTTACATCCAATGTTCCATCATTTTTTTCACATGTTATCTCTTTGAATATTCCCTTGATATCCTCTAACACCTTCATTCTCTACATAAACACAATCTCTTGACATTGTTATATTTTGAGACCAAACAAAGCACCATTCACAATTATTTCATCCTTTGCATAATTCCATAGTTTGGATGCATCTTAAGACTATACCTTATAATCAATAAATATTAACTTGTGAATATCTTTTTGATTTCCTCCAACCAAAAAATTTATGTAACCTATACGTGCTTTATATTCCATGTCTACTTTTCACTTTCAATTCTCACTACATCTTCCATCATTGATCTTTAAGACAAATTGAGGAACCAAATTTTCCATCAAGTATTCCTACCAATCCACTCCCCCGTGTATGGATTATCCTTCCATCTTAGCAGGGCTCGTGATCATACCCCATTCCACCATCAACATTTTTATCAACATATGTAGCTCCTCAAACAACATTCCATGTGGTCCTTTCATGAATATTTCTATCACTTTTGTCAAATATTGGCAACATTCCATCATGATTTCCAAATCATAACCTTCCATGACACCTTTGAACTATAAATCGATCGTTTGGGTCAAATCATGGTCACATAGATAGATATTTAAGAAATTCTCAATAGTCCACCCCATTCTTGGTTGTGGCAATAGGTGGCAATGCTACTTTGCATTTTCTTCCAACCATTCATGCAAATTTATTGGAAACTCATCCTAGATAATCCTATGTACTTTTCCTTAAATTTCTCCACATGTTCACCTAGATATGCACTTTATCGACACTTCTAAGTAGTTTCAAGGTCAACTCTCATCAACTTCCATTGCATCTCCATTACTCTGCATTTAGTGAGGTCCTAGAAATGGAACCATGTTATTGACTCTTTTATAGACCCAAGTTTCATAAAATATGTCCAACAAAGGTCCATAATATTGTAGTATGTCTACATAGTCAACCGTCCAAAGGAAGTAGTTATTACCCAAGTCTTGTTTGATATATATCGATGAAGTAATGATCAAAGTAGTGGATATTAGTGGAAACATAAAATCCTTTTTTAACCTCTAATCACATTCATCTAAGGAAATTGAAGGTAAGCATGCATATAGGTCATGAGAATGTAAAAAAAATTAGCATATGCCATAAAAATGTAAAGATGAGTAGAATAAAAATGCAATCACACTGTTATATTAAGTAGATTAAGATTACATGCATTCCTTATGCGTTAACATTGACTAGATTTCACCAATCACGTAACTTCAAAAACATGCACAAATTACAACCCACATAACTAACCCCAAACAAAAAGAAGAAAAATTCATTAGACCATTCAACCACGAGCCCTTACATAGAAATGTTAATATCTTTTATACATAATTTAATTGGTTACAAAAGGCTCTAAAGGTACTTGAAATTGGAAATTGTAATCCACTTATAAAAAAAGGCGATTTTCACCTTTAGAAAAATGTGTAAGGTCTAAGCACCTTGGTTTTATGAAGGATCCTCGGTATTGTTTCTATATACGTACTTAATATTATACAACTCTAGGCCTTCGATGGATCTCTCCTATGTGGATAACTTCTCTCTTTTGGGCCTAGAGATAGTAAGGTAGAATTCATGCAAAATTCCTCCTAGGTATGGAGAAGAGCTAAAGGAGGAGAAGGAGATATGAGTGAGGAAGAAACATCAATGCAAGAAGAGGAAGGACAGTGTGACAGATGAAGTGAAAGAGAGGAAGAATAAGAGGAGAAGGCTCTCTAAGAGGAAGATATGCCATATAAGTAAGTCGCGACAGAAGGATGGAGTATGACACAAGAAGACATGACATAATATCAGAAAAAGAAGGCGTGCAAGTAGAATAACAGCTGGGAAATGATAGTAAGACATAATGATAAGAAAGTGACAGGCATTAACGATCATGGGTACAAGCTCGGCTGGATCCTATAGAAACTGCACACATGAAGGCATATTTGTAAGTCAAGTTGTTAGTGCCTTTCGTTAGGTGTTGCTAGAATTGGAAAGATAGTTTGGTGGATGAATATAGTAATTTGGTTGATATAGCGACAATAATGATTTAGTAATGAGTCTTTATCGAGTTTGTATTGAGTTTTTATCAAGTATGTATGGAATATGTATCGAGTCTGTAATGGATCTATAAAATAAGGAACCCAAGTTGTATGCAGGTTAGACATTCTCTCTACAATAAGTCATTGTATACTCTCATTAGTTGAAAAGTGTGAGCTCTTGGTTGGTGGCTATGTATTGCTGAGTCCATTAGAGTAAAGGATATGCATATGAGTGCGTAGAAGAGTAGGAAAGGTTGAGTTGATCTAGGCTATGTGAAAATCACTAGTAGAAGTAGAGAAGGAAGAGAACAGGGAGAATATCAAAGAGAATGAGAGGGAGGAAGAGTCTGTAAAGTCAGAGAATAATATATTGAGCATATTCTATAGCTTAGTGCATAGATGAAAGGTGCATCTATTTCCTCATGCCAAATGAAGAGCACCTTGTGCTTTTTTCCTGGATGGGTTTCCACGTTATATTATGTGTATATGTGTGAATGTTGAAAGTACCTTATATGTATGTGTAAATTTTATATTGAATGAATTAATGTAAGTTTTCTTATAAATGAATAGATGTATGATGGTCGCCTTGTATTACTGGATGTGATTGTGTTGCATGTCTGTTGTTTATTTAATAATTGTATAAGAAAGGTTGGGGCGCAGTCTAGATGTTGAATCATAGGGAAAAAAAATAATCAACCCCCAGACTTCATTGAGAGCCTTAGAGAAGAGCCAAGGTACTAAAAACCCTCCCACCCAACTACAGAAACGTGGTTTTGGTAGTTACCAATCAAGAGAGATATCTTGGGTGAGACAACATCTGGATCGTAGGTGCTGCTGGATGATATTTGCTCTGTCAGGCTGATATCTCGGGCTTTGTTATGTCAAGAAGAAGGGATTGAACCTAGGTTGGGATCCATGGGAAAAGGGAAAAAGAAATAGAAAAATAAAACAAATGGTTATGTTGTCGGGACCTTGAATTGTTGTTGTGGAAACCAACGAAAACAGAGATCCAAGATTGGGTGGAATCCAAAGAGTTAGAGTTCACACGAAAAGAAAGTGAAGGATCTCGATGGATCCCAACAGAGTGGTTGGACCAATACATCTACACAGACATCCACGGTATTTTATTTTTTGAGTTTACCATTGTGTTGCATTAATGATTATCTAAGTTAGCAACCCAACAAACAAATTTTCAAGGTGGAGAACCAACGGAGTGGACTCCCCACTTAATTGAACAACTATAAGAAGTAAGAAACCCTATGCCGAGGGTTGTATATATTTGGATAGATAGTATCCTAGAGGGATATATTACTGAGTTTACTATTGACACAATAACCTCATATAGTGAGGCAGAGTGAAAAAAAAATTCAAGGCCCAAGATATCTTTCATCTTTAAAGACGTGGATAAAAATGTGTGTATGTGAAAAATTCATTATGTGAATGTACCAAGATTGTATAGAAATAGAGTGGCTATGTATTAGCAAAACCCTAAAGTGATATGTCCCTAGGAGATAGTGGAACTGAACTAGAGTCTGGATTTTTAAGGAGCATAAGAAGACTCAGCTATGGCAAGTGAAGAAAAACTCTTTTAGGAAGAGGGATTTGCAACACAAATAGAGAAGAAGAAGGCTACGAGCTTGCGTAATACTTGGACAAAGGGTATTATGACAAAGAAGAGGAATATCAGATGATCTCTGAAGGAGATGAAGAGTCAAAATATTTGACTGAAGCTCTAGAATGAGAATGTGGTTACAACTCTCCTACAACACTGCATACTTCACAATAAGCAAGATGGAGAGACTTATCTCGAAGTAATTCTGTAAATACGAGTAATACTAATGTTGTAAATAGAAACAAGGAAGTTTGACTAGCCAAAATTTTGTTCCAACTGTACCAGTAACAAATACAATGGTCGAAGTTGAAATTAAGTTACCAATATTCAATGGAAATGGGTTGGAAGACCCAGAAAAACATTGGTTCCTTTGCGAAGATGTATGGACTGTGTGATAGATCTAGGATGAGAATATCAAGAAAGCACATATGATCACGGCTCTACAAGGTCATGCATTGGACTGGTATATGAAATTTTCCCTAGTACTAGTAGGAGTTGTCCCAAAAATAGTCAATGAGATTCGAGTGGGTTTTATAGATGAGTTCAGAAATACAAAGTCTGACTCACAGTGCATCACCGAAATCAAAGAGATTAAGTAGTTACCAACAGAATTTGTCTGGGACTTTAACCAAATATTTAAGACATCGATGACCAAAGTGAGCTTCCAAATTTCAGTTGGACAACATAAGGAATGGTTTATTTCGTCCTTGTTACCACATATCTAAACCCTGCTGATGCAACAAAATATTATGTCACAGATAGAGACCCTGAAGATAGCAATGAAATTAGAATCCTCGCTAGTTGGAGATACTGACTCAGGAATGATGCAAATTCAGTCGCAGCTGGCCAACCTTATGGTGTTGCTCCAGGTCATTAAGAGAGGAAAGGAAGTTCAAGAAGAACTATGGTGTACAAGATGAAGAAAAAATGGACATAAAGACAATCGCTCGACACTCATGAACTATGTCGCAGTAGGTGCGTCGAACCTGTTAAATACTCAAGGAGTTCCTTAGTGTAGGATATGCCAGAATAGGGGCCACAAGTCCAAAGAATGTATGTACTTACAAAATATTGTAAGCACACCAGCTAGTATAAACCATAAATTTTGTATATCAATGGGTCATGATGAAAAAGACTGAAGAGAATTTCAGGTACTGCAAGAAAATACGATGGATACCTACTTAATGAAAAATGATGAGCAGAGGTCAAGGACAACAACAAGGAAGAGGCCAAGTCATATGTTATAATTGCAGGTAGCCAAGAAATTTTTCCCGAGATTGTCAAAGTCATGCAAAAACTTGTACATATTTTAAGGCATTTGATCATACTGTCGAACAGTGTCTGCAACTAATTGCGAAATGATAGGCTAGAACTGTCATAAATACCAACCTGGTGCAAAATCAGAATCCAAACCCCAATAAGAACGTTCAAATGATCTTTGTCAAACCAAGAGAACCTCACATTCTTTTAGTCACAAGAGGAGGTACTACAATATGTGCAGACCAAAATACACAGCAAGGACAACTGCAGGTGGGACCCGTGGCACATAAGAAAGCTACACTAGATTCCCAAACGGAGAAAGAAGTATTCTTGGAGGTGCAACCAGAATTTGTTGATGCTCATCAACCATCAACATCTAGACAAGTCAGAACCATGCCCGAATTATTTGAACAGATAATCATGAAGCCACCAATGAAAAAGGTTAGTAAGCTTAAATAATTTTTCAAAAGTTGTTTAGCACTAATCAATGATAAATATGGTGTCACAAAATTGACAACACTAATTGAAGAAACCCCAGATGACCTGTGGCCTAAAAAAAGAGTTAATCACATCGGGAAAATACTAAAGACGGGTCGATAACTGTGAATGACTACGCAAATAGGAGACTATGATATGGATTATATCATATTAAATTTGGGCTCAGATGTCAACATACTAACAAGAAAAACATGGGATATCATAAACAATTCATGGCTGGACTGGTCTCCCATTAAACTAAGGCTTGCGAACCAATCAAAGGTTCTACCAATTGGTAGACTAAATCAAGTGCCTATAGAAGTCGAAGGCTTAAGAACATATGCTGACTTCGAAGTTATGGACATTTTCGATGACACAAATCCATATCCTACACTACTAGGAATTGATTGGGAAATAGACAACCAAACCAATATAAACTTCAAGAAAAGGATCTTATCATTTGAAGATTATAAAATAAGAGTGGTTGTACCAATTGATCTGCTCGAAGCACAAAGATATGTTGAGCCCGTACATAGTGAAGGGAAAATAAATTATCTAGATCAGTTGTATAATATCTGAATTCAAAATAAGATTATATAAATCCAACAACTGATGGGAAACTAAGTTGGCGGAGTATAATATTTTTGCACATCTGAATCAGGAGATGCCCTGGAAAATCGGTAGAACAGGCTACATGAAGTCTCCATGGGAAGATGTGTAAGAATTGCAAGATCTATCTGAAGGGTAGGAGTTGAAGCAAGCGCACTGCCTACATATGAAGGATTACTTAACCTTGCATATTTTCTGGTAGAATTTATAGAAAAATTCATAGAATCATAACGATTGTTCTCTCTAGACTATGTGTTGAAAGCTATGCCTACTAGATAGTGGGGTACACACAAACAATCTATCTTCGAATGGACATAATGTAGAATATTAATGGAGATCATATTTGGGGAATAGATCCATTTCCTTGATCATAAGTATATAGGACTAACAGATCCTGTGGAACATATTAAGCAATGTCAGAAGAAATGGCAAGAATATCTGTGACAAGAATGGGTTCATCGATTCATCCACACTTTGGAAATACTACCAAGACATTGGTACACATCAGTAGAGTTGCAAAAAGGAACTGTCGAATGGGAAAGATTAGATGTAAGCTTCACCTAGAAATTTGATTTCATAAGTGAACACCTGATAGTCAATTTTGCATTACAAATAATAAAGGAAAATATATTTCAAGACTCATCTCAGTCATAGACACGAATTTCCATCAATGCACCATGACAGTACACAATTGGATGGAGTTTTATAATATCATGAGAGAATTGTATGATGATGACCCACTTGATATAAATATACCTAAGTCAGAAGGTATGTGTGCAATGGAAGGATCTACTATGTCCACTAACAAGTTTTTAAAACCACTTAAAATGAAGAAAGTAAATATTGGGTCGGTTGAAAAATGGAAATTTGTGAATATTGGAGATTACTGGGATGATGATACTGTGGGAAAGATCACTAACTTACTACATGAATTTCAGGATCTATTCCCTTCAAAATTTTCCAAAATGAAAGGAATAGTTGAGTACCTTGGTGAAATGAAGATACCCTTGAGGCCTGATGCAAAACCAGTCAAATAGCAGCCATACAGATTAAACCCGCACTACAAAGAGAAAGTTAAAGTTGAACTTGATTAAATGCTAGAGGTAGTTATAATAGAACCAATTGAAGAATTAGAATGGATCATCCTTATTGTAGTACAAGATAAGAAAAATTCAGGGGAAGTGAGAATTTTTGTTGATCTCAAGAAATTAAATGGTGCTTGCTTGCATGATCCATTTCCAACCCCATTCATAGATGAAGTATTAGAGAATGTCAAAGGATAAGAAATGTATTCATTCACTGATGTATTCTTGGGCTACCATTATATAAGAATTGCAAAGGAGGACTGATACAAGACTACCTATACGATGGAGTGGGGATGGTACCAATACACAGTAATTCCCTTTGGACTCAAGAATGCCCTTGCAATCTTTTCTAGAATTGTAGTTATTGCATTTAAATATTTTATACACAAATTTATTGAAGTGTACTTTGACAATTGGACATTATTTGGTCTTATAAAATATCACACAAAAAGTCTTAGAATGATGTTGGAATGATGCCGCCAGTATCGATTTCCCTCAATTTAAGAAAGTATATTTTTTGTGCACCTTTTGGAGCTCTGTTAGTCCATGCAGTCTGTCATGATGGAATTTTGGATGCTCCAACCAAAATCGCCATCATCCTTGAATTACCACCACCGACCAAAGTTAAACAGTTAAGACCAACATTAGGACATACGAGATACTACAAAAATTTCATCAAAGGATATGCAGAGGTGACTATCCCAATGGAGAGATTGTTGAAAAAAGACACTAAATTTCAGTGGATAGTTGAATGTCAAGAGAGTCTGGATAAACTAAAAAGAAATATGGTTTTGCGCCCACACTAGTATTTCCATACTAGAAAAAAGAATTCCATGTTCATGTCGATGCATCATCTATTGTGCTCGGCGTGGGATTGAAGAAACCAAGTGAAGGAGCGATTTATCACCCCATTTCTTTTTCTAGTAGGAATTTATCGACTGCAGAGAAAAATTACACCACAACAGAGAGGGAATGGCCAGCGATGGTTTATGCGCTACAAAAATTTATACATTACTTGTTGGGTGGAAATTTCAAAATGTACATTGACCATTTTGCACCTAAATATTTGGTCAATAAGCAAGTGTTGGGGGGGAATATATGTCGGTGGCTTCTCCTCTTCCATGAATTTGAATTCGAGACAATTTTCAAACCGGGCCGGTTGAGTTTGGAACTAGACCAGCTATCAAGAATTGAAAGTGGATAAGAACCTATTGGTCTAGAAGATAATATTCCTGATGAGATACTTCGACATTATGTTTTGGAACATGAGAGACCTATGATTTTAAGTGAACCACATGAAGGTGTCACGGGAGGACACTATGCAGGAAAAGAGATCATGCACAAGATATTACAGGCGGGGTTATGGTGGCCTACTATGCATGCAGATGCTTGGGATTATTACTACAGTTGTGATATATGTCAAAGAACAGGAAAGCCATCCTGAAGAGATGAGATTCCATTAGTACCATAAGTAACATTACCGAAATTTGATAAATGGGTTGTTGACTTCATGGGACCGATTAGTCCAGTATGGAAGCACACATGAGCAAGGCATATTATCACTGCGACTGACTACCTAACTAGATGGGAAGAAGTTGTTCCAGTAAAGGATTGTATTGTTGCAACAATGGTGAAGTTCTTATTTGAAAATGTTGTAACAAGGTTTGATTTCCCAAATATATTGATTAGAGATCAAGGTACGCATTTTTTAATCAATTGATTCAAGAACTAATTGACAAATTTTAGATACAACATAGAAGAACAAATCCATATCACCCGCAAGAAAATGGAGTGGTCGAAGAATTTAACAAGATTCTGGAAAATACGCTAACAAAATTCTGCAATGTGTGAAGGGGTGACTAGGATTAGAATATTTCTACATTACTATGGGCATATTGCACAACATGCAAAAATTTAACAGGTTAGACACCATTCAAGGTGGTGCACAGACAAGAAGTTGTCATGCTTATGGAATATATTGTACCAAGTTTAAGATTTGCGTCGCTCATGGAATTGACAAATTTTGATGTTGTAGAAGAAATATTACTTGAGCTATTTAATTTGGAAGAAGAATGCTTCATTAAAGGATTTCACCAGAACGTAGAAAATCAAAGGCATAAGGTATGGCATGATAGACACATTAATAACAAGCATTTTGAAATTGGAGGACTTGTCCTTATGTATGATAGTAAATTTTTCAAGCATCCAGGAAAGTTAAAAACACATTGGTTAGGACCATATGTTGTTAAGGAAATCACTAAGGGAGGAGTAGTGAAACTAGAGAAACTAGATGGTAAAGAAGTAAAAGGACTCATAAACGAGAGTCGATTGAAACCTTATCTTGATAAATGTGATTAAGTCGAAGAAAAAAAAGCTTGGCATAACCCTGTGGGAATGGAAAAACAAGTCGCAAGGACTGCGACTAGAAGTGTAAGCGGATGAAAATCAAGTCGCAAGGACCACGACAAAAATTTGTTGAAGCTAAAAGGAGAAGCAGGATTATCACATGAAATGACACTACCAAGAAATAATGTGACATTGAAACAATAATTAAGTGTTGACAAGAATGATATCAACCCTTAAAATTTGTAGAAACCAAGTAAATCCGATCGCCCCATCTGTCATCAGTAGCATGGTGTGACAACGAAAAGGGAGCGGCGAAATTGGAAACGTTAACATACAAATTTGAAACGGTGACCCACATGATGGATTGTGTTGTCATGATTCTTCTCAGTAATGGCATGTGTGAATATTTGAAAACCTGAACACCTGGATAAGTCTTCTACTTTTCCTTGTGTTCAATTTAAACCCCATAAATCCACAACAAACTATTATAGGAGCACCGAGAGCTAAAGAAATATTGTGGGAGAAGTATGTTGACTGTGGGTTTTAGTGCTAGTTCCCTTGGGGGCTCTAAGAATACTGTTGTTATACCTGTTATGGTTGAGAAAAATTTTGTCGGATATGTTCCACTACAAGCAAGAAGACACCTATGAATTGAGCTAAATCCAGTCCTCCATGTAATTTTACAGACCATCCTACTAGGATGGACACCAAGGAAGTGTTCTGGTTCCCGCAAGAGAAACACAGTCTCAACACTACTAAGAAAGGATGAAGATGTGGTGCATAGAATCCAAGGACCAAATTATATCCCGCCAAAGCTGTTAGATGGCACTCTGGAGATAATAACCACAGTGCACAATATCCATTGCTAGAACTCATCGGTCCAAACTAGTGTTTGGATAGTGGAGAAAAGGAACAGAGGCCACCATCATCACCACCATCCCTATGAAGTGTTGAAATCATTGAGGGTGATGACGCTTTCAAAAAAATTGAGTCGATAGATTCCAATAAAGGAAGGTAAAGTGTTGATATGATGGTAGACTTCACTAGCAGTGAAGCAAAGTAAAACATTGAGTTTATACTGGAGTTACCAACTGCTAGGATCCACAAGGCGTATAGCGATGTTTTGAAAGATGGTTCAGTGGAAGATTCTGAAGGGAGAAAGGAAAAAACTGGGATAAATTTCCATTGAAGTGAGAAATGTAGACAAGGAAAATCGGTAATAATGAATAAGTCTTCCATTATGTCTATCCTAATACTCTGAAACAGTAACTACATCCAATAATTAGAAATAATGATAGTAGTAATAGAAGTTATAAAGACTTACAATAAGTAATATACACAAAAGGAAAATACATTCATCCTGTACATCAAAAGGTGCATGATGTAGCGGCATCAGTGGAGAAATTCATGACAGAACATGTCAGTTTCGATATGGTGTAGAAAATGCAGAAGACAGAGGAAGAAGTGCACACAAAAACATAGAAAGTGGTGAAAATCGTAGAATGTTTTCAAAACAAAATCGGCACAAGTCATTACATGGAACAATAGATTCAAGTGGCTCGGGACGAGCCACAGGTGAGTTTTGGGGTCCAGTTGGGCCTAGAGAAAGTAAGGAAGAATTCATGCATAATTCCACCTAGGTATGGAGAAGGTCTAAAGGAGGAGAAGAAGAGGAGAAGGTGCTAGAAGAGGAAGCCACACCAGATAAGTAAGTCACGACATAAGGATGGAGTGCAACATGAGAAGACACAACATAATATCAAAAGAAGAAGGCGTGCAAGTATCATAATAGATGGAAAATGATAGTAAGAACCACATGCGTGAAGGCATCTTTGTAAGTCAGGCCATTAGTTCCTCCCGTTAGGTGTTGCTAGAATAGGAAAGATATCTTGGTGGCTAGATATAGTAATTTGACTGAGATAGCGACAATAATGAGTCTGTATAAATTTTGTATCGAGTATGTATTCAGTCTATATCAATTATGTATGGAATCTGTTTCGATTATGTAATGGGGATATAAAAGAAGGAACCCAAGCTATATGCAGGTTCAACATTCTCTCGTCACTCAGTCCTTGTATACATTCTCCTAGCAGTCAGTCCTTGCAGACATTCTCTCTATATTCAATCATTGTAGACTCTTGTTGGCTGAAAATCATGAGCTCTTGGTCGGTGGCTTTGTATTGCTGTGTCCATCAGAGTAAAGGATCTGTAGCTGAGTGCGCAAAAGAGTAGGAAAGGTTGAGTCAATCCAAGATGTGTGTGGATCACTAGTATAAGTAGAGTAGAAAAAGAAAAAATAGAATATCAAAGAGCATAAGAGGGGGTGGAGAGTATATAAATTTAGAGAAGAAGATCTTGAGCAGAGTCTATAGCTTAGTGCGCTAACGAAAGGTGCATCTATTTCCTCATGCCATATGAATATCACCTTGTGGATTTTTCCCGTTATATTCTGTGTACACGTGTGAATGATGAAAGTACCTTTGATATATGTGTAAATGTTATATTGAATGAATGATTGTAGGTTTGATTATAAATGAATAGATGCATGATGGTATCCTTGTATTACTAGATGTGATTATGTTGCATGTTTGTTGTTTATTTAATGAGTTACATAAGAAAGTTTGGGGCACATCCTATGTGTTAAATAACAAGGAACACAAATAATCCACCCCCAAACTTTGTTAATAGCCTTGGCATATAGATAAGGTACTAAACACCCTCCCACCCAACTGCAGAAATGTGGTTCTGGAAATTACCCATCAAGAGAGATATCTCAGGTGAGATGCCATCTGTGTCACAGGTGCTTCCGACTGAGCTCTTCTCTATCAAGTCGATATCTCAGGCTTTGTTGTGCTTAGAAAAAGGGACTGAACCTGGGTCGCGATCCCTAGGATAAGGGACAGAGAGACAGAAAAATTTAACACTCTCCCCTTTAGTACTTAGGAAAAATGGGACCAAAACAATCTTCTTCTCCTTAAAATATCTTAAAGCTCCATCTACTAGAAATCCTATGGAAGAAGGGAGGCCCTCTTTATTTCTCATTTCTTCCCTTTATCTTGTTTCTCTTTTACCTTTCATGAATATTTCACTCGCTTCTCTTTATTGATCTATCTACCACAACCCTCATTTCATCCACTTTTAATTATTTTACAAAATATCACATGAATTAATTATACTCAACCCTCATTTCATCCACTTTCAATTATTTTACAAAACATCACATGAATTAATTATACTCATTGTTAACTATCCTTGTCTCTTAAACTTCTAAACATTATAGGCTATCTTAATATAAGTATATTATATATCTACTCTACTATGTATGTACTCTGAAAATTGAAAATTCTCAAAGTTGTAGATTTACTTTATAATCCCATAATATCTAAATCTTGGTTATAGGTTGTCTTGCCATTTTTAAGTGCATGAAATCTCAATTTGCAATCATACATTATTCCTCAATCTATCAATGTTTCCACAACTCACTCCAAATTTTTCATAGAGTAGAGACATGACAACATAATCACTTATGATGCGATGATCACTTAATGTAACCCAACTAAACTACCTAGATATTATAATCTAGGTACCCTACAAGGGTCAAGATACTAATATTTCACCACATTATTTGAAAGGAATCACTAGCCTCCTTATTGCAACTACTTCCATTAAACCATCACCCATGGTATCTAGTTTCATTGTCGAGCCATGTTCATAAGAGTACTCACTTGACAAGTCCTTCAATGTTTTTGCATAACACACACTTTCCTAATGATATTAGATATATAAATTAAAACATTAGAAACATATGGTTAGCTTACATCAATTTATCTAATGATATTATTTTCCTGATATAATATGGGCCATCTTGGCAAGGTCCCTTGTGTTATGCCCCAATTACTTGATTTTTCACGAACAAAATTAATTAATTGATCCTATTATTGTGATGAAATCCTACCAATTGGTGACAATCACCCTCCTATTATAACCCAATCACATCTTTTTGCACTAATAGCCATAATATACATATTTGACTAGACTGACCAAATATCAAATGTTGACACTCCTAACCTCTACCATTTCACTTTGCATGCTTGAATCTAGGCCGTGGATTAATTGGGATGGGACGATCTAATCCATGCGATTCTTCCATGAACACCTCTAATCTAGTATTTTATAGGAATGTTTCAAAGGAACAACATGATCCAATGTAATAGTCCAACCTTAGACATTAGTATAGGACTAAATTGCATATGATAGTAGTAAAAAGGTCAATTAATTTATAAAAATAAAAAGAAATCTATGCATTGTAATGTATTTAGGTGCATGGATGACAAGTGGGGTATGTTATGCAACCAAGTCCTAGAAATAGCATAAAAAGAGAAGAAATAGAAAATAAGAGAGTAATCCACACCTTAACAATGAATAACATAGATAAATATCAATCCTATTCAAGGGAGGAACCTCCTTACACAATGTACTGAGTACACAAGAGAAGATAATATACTATAATGACTAAAATGAGAATAATAATGCACCACAATATAGGGAGTAATGTGCCACACTATATGGGGTAATGTGCCATCATTAAGAGATTAACATGCCCCTCCCCTTCAAAAATTGGTGTCCTCAATGCTGAAGTAGTTATGGATGTTGTTGTATAAAGGACTCATCTTACCATGTTGAATCTTCTGCGGGTAAGTTCTTCCATTTAATGAGATACTCTAGAATTGATCCATTTTGAAGTTGTCTAGTTCTTATTTATGTAATTTATTCAAGCTCCAAGATGATTTTTCCTTCCTCATCAAGTTCTGGTAATATCGTTTGAAATGGTAGCTTGTCATTGATTACCTTCTTTAAACAGGAAACATGGAAAACTGTATGGACTCATGAAGATGCAGGTAGGTCCAATTTGTAGGCCATACTACCAATCTTTTGTAACACCTTGTAGGGACTGTAGTATTTAGGTAATAATTTATTATCCTTCTTGGTGTTCCTCAGGTATATCTGTTTCTATGGTTGTAGTCTTAAAAATACCCAATCCCCCACATTAAAGATTTGTTCACTACGGTGTTGATTTTCTTGTTGTTTCATTTGATTTTTTGATAGATTCAAGTTGTCCTTTAAGAGTTGAAGAACTTGTTTTTGATGCTTCATGTGGTCTTCCACTGCTTGAGCCTTAGAGGAGTCTCTTATTGAATATATGATGGGTGGTGGATGATAGCCATAAAGTGCCATAAATGGGGTCTTTTTTTATGATGTATGGAAGAAAGGGTTATACCACCATTCTGCCAAGGGTAACCGCTTGAACCATTTTGTTTGTTTATCAGCTACAAAACATCAAATATACCCTTCCAAACATTTTTTTACTATCTCTATTTGTCCATCAGATTGAGGGTGATAAGATGATCTAGGATCTACTTGAGTACCTAAACAAGAAAATAATTTGGTCCAAAAATTTCCAGTGAAAATGGGATCCTTTCCAATTACAATAATATTTGGAGTACCATGTAGTTTTTGTACTTCTCCATAAAAGAATTGGCAACCGTGATTTCTTTGAATGGGTGAGATAGTGCACCAAAAGTGTGCATATTTAGTAAGTCTATCAACAACCACCATGATGACACTCTTTCCTTTAGAATTTGGTAAACATGTGATAAAATTCATTGAGACCTATGTCCACCTTTTTCTTGAAATATAAATTGGTTGTAGGAGACCAGGGGTCTTAATTGTTTCCACTTTATTTTGTTGGAAAACCAAACATTCTTTCACAAATTTTTCAACATCAGTTTTAAGACCACTCGAAAAAAAATATTTCTTTACCCTGTGGTAAGTTTTTAAGAAACCTAAGTGTCCTCCTATCAGTGAGGAGTGGAATTCAAAAAGTACCTTTTGCTTGATCTCAAAACTCTTACCAATATAAAATCTATCCTTTTACCGTAGCAAGTCATATTTCCACCTAAATGTATTAGAGGAAATGGAATGTTGTTGCAGATTTTGAATAAATGTTTGAATAAATGTCCATATTTTTTCATCATTTTTCCATTCGTTCATTGCTTCGGCTATCCAATCTAGTTATATGATCTAAATAGCATAGAGTAATGCTTCAACATCCTCATCTTTCCTAGAGAGTGCATCTACGACAAAATTTTGCTTGCCCTTTTTGTAGATGATTTCAATGTCATATCACAACATCTTTGTCACCCTTTTTTGTTTCTGTTTTGAAGATAGCCTTTGTTCCAAGAAGTATTTAAGGTTATCATGATCATTTTTAACCTTTAAATGTCTCCCTATAAGGTAGGGGCACCATTTCTTCAAGGAAATTAGTATTTCCAACATTTCCTTCTCATAAATGGGCCTTTTAAAGTTCTTTCCCTTGATTGGATGACTTGTGAAGTCAATAGGGTGTCCTTCTTGCACTAGTACAACTCCAATTCCATTTCTTGAACCATCACATTCCACAATAAAGGTTTTTATTAAGTTTGGTGTCACCAAAATAGGAGCTTACACATGGCCTCTTTGAGTTGTTGAAAAGCTTGAGTTTCCTCTGTAGTATAAGAAAATGCATCTTTCTTTAGTAACATTGTTAGAGGAGTTTCTATTCTTACATAGTTCCGAACAAAATTGTGGTAGTACCCTGTCAGACCTAAGAATCCTTGAATATTGTCCAGGTTTTTGGGAATCAGCCATTCCATCATGGATTTAATTTTTTTAGGGTCTACCTTGACACCTTCATGAGATAAAATTGTTACCGGAAATACTCACCTTTTGTGGATAGAAGTTGTTTCCCTAGCCTGAAACACTCGAAGCTAGAAAAAAGGAGTCACGAAAACTAAAAGTACTTTCTCTAAGATCAAATAGATGACTGGAATGAACTCTTTTGCTTACCTCAAAACTGTAATAGGTTGGATTTTGGAGTGTTTGGTTTCCACAGATAATCTTGTAAGAAACACACAGCAAATCACACACAATATTAAAGTGCAAAGTTTAATCTATGATCTTATGATGATGACTAAGGAGTTCAACAATGAAAGAAGTGATTCATACACAATGTAATTCATGGGAAAGGAACCTTTATTGTATAAATGTAATAGAGAGATAAATTACAACCAAATCCTTAGTGTTGAGAAGTCTCTTCTCAAGTAAACCTTGCCTCCAAAGCTTCAAACGTGTCTACCAAATGCTCACTCTCCTTGGCTATATTTCACTATATTTTTTATGTTGTAACATGATATTCCTCTCCTTCCCTATGGGGAGTGAAGCAATATTTATATCCATGGGAGGATAGAGGATGTTATCACTCTAGGAAACTACTCTAGGTTGTAGCTCAAGGATGCCTGGTAAATTACAATGATTTTTTTTTTAAGGGATTTCAGATATGGGTCAAGTCAATCAACCTATGTAACCTTTCCACTCTCAAGGCATGCATCAGACTCACTCATTTACAAGGCTTTTAGTTGCAATTTGCTCAAAAATTCGACTATAAGGTGCAGGGATGGAGAACTCACTAGGCTGGCAGACTTACACACATAACACATGCATATAAATGGATAAATCATGCCGAGGATGGTGTTTATAAATAAAATATCACTAAATAACCAATAGGATGACAGTTATCGGCCTTTTAATAAATCTAAAAATTACCTAAATGCACACTCAGGCAATAAACACAGTAAAGAAAGAGATGGCTGAACAAATCACAACAAAAGATCCTATACTTAGAATAAACCAAATGAGATTCTTGATAATGGAATAGGCTCATAAATCTCCAAATTCGAACCTTTATTCATAAAATAATCCTGGGCTTTATAGCCTCTTACAAAATTTACAGATCCTGAAAGTCCGATCTGTTTACACAAAAATAATCGAAAGTAATAATTTTTTTCGATTAGGGCTTCAAAGCCTTGCTAACTGTTTGTTTATTTACTACAAAGATCTACTTCACTGAGTGAATTTTAAATGACTGAAGTGGTCGCTGATAATCACCACTAAGGGTTTACTGTGAAGTTCCCTCCAACAACCAGTGTTTGTGCATTTACTGAAGTGATTTTCCTCATTTAATCTACTGGATTTTCTCCATCTTGCCACCGTAGTTTTGGCGCTACAAGTTTCTATTTTCCCACAGTTTACCATCGCGGTCACTGATCGAAGGCTTTTTCCTCTGTTCCATCGGCCCTCCAAGCCTCATCCTTGCCATAGTGTTGGCTCCTTAGTGGGCTAAATCGCCGACAATTAGTCTTTATGATCACCGATGATCTTTCATTGTTGCGCTTTGTGACCTTCGTCGACCCGTATTCCTTTTATTTCCCACAGTTGCGGCTCCCCATTTAACTATCTTACAGCCAGTTAACCTTTAGCCCTTCTGATCACTGAATATTTTATCTAGTGATCGATCAGAAGCATTAGTTAGTTTTCCTCCCGTCGTTGCGGCTCATTAGTGGCATATTGCGCCACCAGTTAGTCTTTAGCCCCTCCGATCGTCGATGTGTTCATCTATCATCGCACTATTGGAAAATTTCTTGTCATCGATCGAAATCCGTAGTCAGTTAGATTTCTGCCATTCCGGCTCTTTAGTAGACTAGCTCACCAATCGTTAGTCCCTTGAACTTCCAATCGCCACAATTTTCCTTTGGTCGCGGAAGCCTTTTCTATTTGTCTTCCACAGTTTCAGCTCCTTAGGGGACTATCTTGCCAATCGTTAGTTATTTCAAGTTCCGACACCGAAGTTTCCATTCCCTCCGATTGGTGGTGACTTTGATTTATCAGCTGCCTTTAACCATTATATTTTCCGTAGTTACAGAACTTCTAGTCACTGTATTCCCTGCAGTGGCGGCGCCATAGTGAACAAAGACTCCACAATGTCAGCGATCAGAAATCCAAACCTTCTCACCATTGGAACTTTTAACCACGATATTCTCCACAGTGGCGGAACCTTTAGCCACTATCCTCTCCGCAGTGGCGGAGAAATAGAGGACTACACCTCCGATAACTGTCTAAAAATGTTCCGATGGTAGTAAAAAGTTTAGCAATATGCTTAACTGTCGAAGGGGTCTTCCACTCGCGTTAGATGTTATCTCCCAAATAAAATAAGTTTATTTTTTATAGTATGAAGAATTTAAATGATGCAATGAAGGATATGAAGATCACTAACAGTTTTGAAGACCTCTATTTTTTGATGCAAATTTCACAAAGTTGTGGTTTTGGTGGCTTGGGTGAGGATCATAACATCTCATTAGCCACCTAAAGATGGAAGATAAATGGCGAGTGGAAGACCCCTTCGGCAGTTAGGCATATTGCTAAACTTTTTACTGCCATCGAAACATTTTTAGAAAGTGATCGGAGGTGTAGTCCTCTATTTCTCCGCCACTGCGGAGAGGATAGTTGCTAAAGGTTCTGCCACTGCGGAGAATATAGCGGTTAAAAGTTTCGATGGTGAGAAGGTTTGGAGTTCTGATCGCTGACATTACGGAGTCTTTGTTCACTATGGCACTGCCACTGTGGGGAATATAGTGACTAGAAGTTCCTCAACTATGGAAAATATAATGGTTAAAGGCAGCCGATAAATCAAAGTCACCGCCAATCGGAGGGAATGGAAACTTTGACGTCGAAACTTGAAATAACTAACGATCGGTAGGATAGTCCCCTAAGGAGCCGAAACTGTGGAAGACAAATAGACAAGGCTTCCATGACCAAAGGAAAACTGCGGTGATAGGAGGTTCAAGGGACTAACGATCAGTGAGCTAGTCTATTAAAGAGTCACAATGGCAGAAACCTAACTGACTATGGCTTTCGATTGATGACAAGAAACTTTTCGATAGCGCGATGATAGCTGAACACATCAGCGATTGGAGGGGCTACAGACTAACCAACGGTGCAATAGTACACTAATGAGCCGCAACGGTGGGAGGAAAACTAACTAAGGCTTCCGATCGATCACTAGATAAACTCTTCAGTGGTCAGAAGGGCTAAAGGTTAATTGGCCACAAGATAGTTAAATGGGGAGCCGCAACGGCGGGAAATAAAAGGAATACGGGCTGACAAAGGTCACAAGGTGCAACAATGAAATATCATCGATGATCATAAATACTAATTGTCGGTGAGTTAGCCCACTAAGGAGCTGACACTATGGTAAGGATGAGGCTTGGAGGGCCAATGGAATAGAGGAAAAAGCCTCTGATCAGCGACCGCGGTGGTAAAATGCAGGAAAATAGAGACTTGTAGCACCGAAACTATGGCGATGAGATGGAGAAAATCCAACGGATTAAATGAGGAAAATCACTTCAGTAAACGCAGAAACACTGGTTGTTGGCAGGAACTTCATACTAAACCCTCAGCGGTGATTATCAGTGACCACTTCAGTCATTTAAAATTCACTCAGTGAACTAGATCTTTGCAGTAGATAAACAAACAATTAGCAATGGTTTGAATCCCTAATCGGGAAAAACTATTACTTTCGATTATTTTTGTGTAAACAGAAGAAACATTCAGGATCTGTAAATTTTGTAAGAGGCTATAAAGCCCAGGATTATTTTATGAATTGTTGGTAATAACTCCCGATTCATTAATTATTCCAATGCAAATGCCTATATTTATACAAATCACATGGTGGTTGGGTTTCACCTTCCGCTCAGCCTGTTTGGCTTCCTACTATTTATTTATTTACATTTTATAACCCTAACGGATTATATTCTAACAATCCCCCTCTTAATCTGAAGGGGTGTTCGTAAGTCCGAGCATGTTTCTGAACCTTTCAAACTTTTCTCGTCCAAGCGCTTTGGTGAAGATGTCTGCAACTTGATGATTTGTGGAACAATGTCGAAGATGGACTGTCTTGGCCTCTACATGATGTCGAATCAAATGATACTTTGTGTTGATGTGTTTGGTTCAATCATAGAATCTAGGATTCTTAGCCAGCTTGATTGCAGAATTATTGTCGACCAACAATGGAGTGGAGTTCTCTTGTTTTTCTTGCAAATCTTCAAGTATCTTCCTGAGCCATACTATTTCTTTCGTTGCTTCAGCTGTAGCCACATATTCTGCTTCTGTTATTGAATCTACTGGAACTGACTATTTGCGTGATCTCCATGAAACAGCTGCTGATCCAAGACTCATAGTGTATCCAGAAGTTGATACTCCTGTCTCCTTATCGCCATCAAAATCTGAGTTTGAGTACCCAATAAGTTTTAATTCATCCACTTTAGAGTACTTGAGTCCAATGTCTTGAGTCCCCTTCAAGTATCTTAGAACCCTCTTTGCAGCTGACCAGTGTCCTTCACAAGGTTTATGCATGAACCTTGAAAGTATGCCAACAACATAAGAAATATCTGGTCTAGTTGTTGTAAGGTAGATAAGACTTCCTACAAGTTGTCGATACTTGGTCGCATATTCAAATTCTTTTCCTTCGCTTGCTGTGAGCTTCATTTTCTGTTCCATTGGAGTAGATATAGGATTGCAATCTGACATGCAAAATTTCTTTAGTAGTTCTCCAACATATTTTTTGTGAGATAGGAAAATATACTTAGGATGTTGAGTGACTTCAATTCCTAAGTAATAGTGGAGATGTCCCATATCTGTCATTTCAAAAATATTTTTCAAATCTTT
>LPNX010440341.1:71991-123060 GCA_001517045.1 Pseudotsuga menziesii
GCTCCTTTCCACTCAACACGAGTAGAAGCTTCTTCAAAGGAAATTGGTTCAAAGTTAGCAGATAAATTAAATTCACAATCAAATGATACATCCATGTCATCACCTGAATTATCTGCTCCTCCTCCATCTTCATGTCTTTTCAAACTTCTCATTCCCGTCTTTCCAAATTCATTTGGATGGACACTTTCAAGTGTCTTTGTGGCCCATTTAGGAATCTTCCGTGATGGTCCTGGTTGATCAGCTGGTGGTGCTTCATCATTGATTGAGAGTCTTTCAATTCTCTCAATCACATCATCCAGTTGAACCTCTTGTTCAAGTGAAGTAGCAGGAACTTCTTCATGCGGGGGAGTTGGTGCTTCATATGGAAATTCCAAAGGTTGATCCAGAATAGGAATCCCCCCTTCAAGATTTGGAATTTCATATTCATTTTCAGAATATGTCTTTGGATGAGGATAATTTTCCAAATGATCAAGCTGTCTCTCAATGGACTGGTCATTTTTATTAGTTTCAAGAAAAATGACATCTCTGGAAATAACAAATTTCTTGTTTACCTCATCATACAAATAGTATGCCTTGGAGTATTCTTCATAACCCAGGAAAATGCATTTTCTGCTTCGAGCACCAAGCTTGTTTCTTTGCTCCTTCGGAATCAAGGCATAACAGGTGGAACTAAAAACTCTGAGATTCCTGACTGAAGGGAGATGGCCAAACCACATTTCATGTGGAGTCTTGTTATCAAGTGCATTTGATGGACTTCTATTTCTCAAATATGCTGCACATTTTACTGCATCGCCCCAAAACATTAGTTTTACATTCTTGAAAAACATCATTGAGCAAACCATATTCATTATGGTTCTATTCATTCTTTCTGCTACACCATTTTGTTGAGGATTGTAGGGAACTGTAGTCTGATGTGCAATTCCATGTTGGCGAATATAATTTTCAAAAGCATTTGAAGTGTATTCTTTTCCATTATCAGTACGAAGTGTTCCAATTTTTTATTGTACTTGTTTTTCAATCAATGCATGAAAGTCTTTGAATGTTTGAAATGCTTCTGACTTTGTCTTTAACCAGTAAATCCAGCACATTCGTGAGTAGTCATCAACAAATGTCATAAAATACTTATTCCCATTTGCTGAAGGAGTTGGCATTGGGCCACATAAATCAGAATGCACTAGTTCTAATTTCCTACTTGCTCTGAAATTAGACTCATGGAATGGCAGCTTACTATGTTTCCCTAATATACATGCATCACATTTATTCTTCTCTTTGGGAATGGTGGGAAGACCAAATACCCCATTCTTTCTCAACAAACGAAGACTGTTATAATTTAGATGACCAAATCTTGCATGCCACAATGAGCTAGATGACATATTACCTTCTCCATGCTGAGAGAGGTAGGCATAGTTCTGAAATATTGCGGATGAACCCTTGAGCTTCAGCAGCTTTCCATCTTCATATCCAGTCATGATGACTTGGTTGTCAGAGGACTTTCTTATTTCAACGATTCCATCAAACATGTGGATGGAATGGCCTTGCTGTCGAATCTCCACCAAGGACAGCAGGCTTCTCTGCAACTCTAGAAGATAGAGAACGTTCTTCAACAAGAAGTCAAGGAATCCAGGCATCTTTAGTCAAATGGTGCCCATTCCCTTTGGTTTAATACTTGACTTATCTGCAAAGTAAACTATGCCATCTATTGTTTCATTCAGTTCGTCAAAACAGTCTTTTCTAAATGTCATGTGTGATGTTGCACCAGTATCAGGCAGCCAACAATATTTATAAGATGAAAGAGAAGTCATTTCATTAATTCCAAGATTACAATGTGCAACAATACAAGAATCAGAAGATTTACTAGCATCTTGGTCATCTTTCTTCTAGTTATGCTTGTCTTTTATGGAGTCCCATGAAGCCCAACACTGATCTGATGTGTTCCCAGTCTTTCCACAACGCTTGCACTACAAATCTGATCTTTTGCTTCTGCCCCCTCAGCCTCTGAAGTTTCTTCTTTCTCGTCCTCTCTTGCTGCAATATCCCTTGGAAGGGTCTTTGGATTGGTCTTTGCCAGCTAGGGAAGCACCAATACTAGATGCCAAAGAGTGCATCTTTACAACTGTTAGTGTGGTTTACAATAATGAACTTAATATGACAAAGAAAAAAACAATAACCTTGCAGGTCTACAGTCTCTGCCAAGGTGATTTATAGAGAAAATATGCTGTCAATAAGTTCATAAGCAAATAACTCACCACTGGTGATGGTGAAGGAGAGGAACAGCTCTCAAAGAAACACATGATTATAATTATTTCAACACATCTCCATGTAATTTACTTTAGAGTTGTTTACATGGACAATTCAAATCTTCTTATGAAAAATTGCAATGATACCTCAATCATAATTGTAACTTGCCATTGTGATTGTCTAAATGATGTGGATCTAATTCTGTAACTTTTCTTCTTTTGGAGCAGCTGTAGCAACAACTGCAAGCTTTCTTAGACCAATCCTGAATCCTTTTTTTTGGAATTCAATACGGTCAACCAGCTGCAACTTTTCTTCACAATATAATTTCTTTTATGCACCAACAATATTTGCAATGATTTATAACAATCTCCTTAAAAATATAGTAAAACAACGAAATTTGCCCAAACTTTCCAGTTATACTGATTTTGTCTTCCTTCCAATTGAATCATGGAATGCAACACTTTTCTCAGGCACACCTTGAGGATAGAATGTGCTCAAGACAAGATGACTCTTCTCGATATAAGGTCATCATAGATATCATAAACTGAAAACAAACTGTTCATCACACCTATGAATAGTATAACGTATCGAAGAATATGGAAACCAGTTTTTTTTCTTGCAAAATCCATATTAATGCCAGGAAAATGATAAAACCAATACAGAGGCCCCGAAGAAACCAATTTTTAGCAATAAACAACACAATAAGAAGTGCACCAGCAAGGCAAGCAGCAGTCTGGAGTTTAGGGTTTCCTTCCTCCACGCAGTCTTCTCACTATATCGCAGCCTTTAACATATATCTTCATATCAGTATTCAACATACGCAGTATTCAATCTCCAATGCAGGCTCTCTTGATTTTGTAGGCAGCTCCACAGTCACAAGAATGAACTCAACATGGAACGTGTAGCACCAGGCAGTCTTCAACACAGCACCAGGTAGTCAGTCTTTTTACCTCTTCACGCAGGCTCTTCACTTCTTCACGCAGAAGAAAATGTCACAATAAACTTCCTGCATAAAACTAGGGTAAAATTAGGGTTTTATGCAGTCTCCACGCAGCATACGCAGTCTCTTCACAATGCACCATGCACATCTTCACGCTGAAAGATAAAGGGAACTTCGATAGTGTCTTGAGAACAATCTCAACGTAGGGCAGTCTTCACTGCAGCTTCAATAGAGTGTCGGGATCAAGGCAGTCACCAACAGAGCAGTCTTCAAGTCGCAGCAAGCATTATATATCACTTCTTCTCAGCTTCCACGCAGGCAGATCTTCACGGCTTCACGAGGATGCTGAATACCAAGAAGAAAACTAGGGTTAGGTATAACCTAATTCAAACGTTCAGGAAAATTAATAGAAGGGAAACGCATACACTGCATGCGACTCGACTGGCAGACTGATGGAGCAGTCTGGTAATGGACTGGCAAGCAGAATGCTAGGAATGGGTAGACTGGCAACATGAAAGAGTTATGGCAATGCTCTAATGCCACTTGTTGGTAATAACTCCCGATTCATTAATTATTCCAATGCAAATGCCTATATTTATACAAATCACATGGCGGTTGGGTTTCACCTTCCGCTCAACCTGTTTGGCTTCCTACTATTTATTTATTTATTTATTTGCATTATATAACCCTAACGGATTATATTCTAACATGAATAAAGGTTCGACTCTGGGGATTTATGAACCTATTCCATTATCAAGTATCTCATCTGGTTTATTCTAAGTATAAGCTCTTTTGTTGTGATTTGTTTAGCCATTTCTTTCTTTACTGTGTTTATTGCCTGAATGTGCATTTAGGTAATTTTCAGATTTCTTAAAGGGCCGATAGCTATCATCCTATTGGTTATTTAGTGATATTTGATTTATAAACACCATCCTCAGCAGCATTTAGCCATTTATATGCATGTGTTATGTGTGTAAGTCTGCCAGCCTGGTGAGTTCTCCATCCCTGCACCTTTTTGTCAAACTACTGAACAAGTTGTAACTAAAAGCCTTGTGATTGAGTGAGCTTCATGCATATCCTGAGAGTGAGAGGTTATATAGGTTATCCGGCTTCATCCAATTCAGAAAAAACCCAAAAAATAGTTTTAGTTACCAGGCATCCTCGAACTACAACCTAGAGGAGTTTCCTAGAGTGATAACAAAGTGGCGCCATTGTTGGGGACAGGAGATTGAAGCTCAGCTTCCCTAGGATATGACATAGATCCATGCTTTGATGATCGACAAGGCTTGGAAATTATTACGGTTGTAATCATCTATCTGGCGACTCCATTGATATAAGGTGGCTTTAAGAAGACCATGTACCAGACCAAACCCAAAGGGGCCACCAGCAACACTCGTTTCAGATCCAGAAGAAATCTTGAGGAAAGCTAGGGCTTTACTAAGACAGACCAACAGTGCTGCACAAAATGCTACATCAGGTATTTCAAGAAATATTTTTGCTGATATTTCTTCTACTGAAACTTTTAATTCCCAGAAATTTTTAGATACATCAGAAAAATCTAGGGTTTGGGCATCTTCAAACACTACTGCTTGTGAAGATCCAATCCCTGGTGACTCCACTGGGATAAGTATACCACTGCCTTCTCAGCAAATATTTTCATCAGTGTCGCCTTCCACATCCTTGTCCATACCTATTTCCAATATGGCTACCACTCAATTGACCAAGATGGAAAGGATCCTAGTAGCTAGGTATGCACCCCTAATTTTTCCAAATCCTCTCGTAGCCATGCCTACCGGGGATTACCTCAAGTATATGCCTCAGTTTATAGGGGAAGGGGATTTCACTACTGAAGAACATCTGAAGGCTTTTTATAGCTATGCTAAAAATATAAATATAGAACAAGAAGATGTATGGACCAGAGTTTTTGTGCAAAGCCTAGATGGCCAGGCTAGGAAGTGGTTTAAAGAACTTCTTGCTAGGTCAGTGGTAGGCATAGAGGCCCTAGATGAAATTTTCCTAAAGCATTGGGGAGAGAGGAGAGACCACCTCTACTATATCACAGAATTCAGCAACCTGAAAAGAGAAAATGGTGAGTCTATCTCCAACTTTACCAAGAGATTCAACAACATGTACAGCAAGATACCCATTGAGATTAAGCCCACCGGTACCTCAGCTATGATAACTTATGTGAATGCCTTTGACTCTGAATTCTACCTATTTCTCAGAGAAAGGAGGTCTACCTCCTTATCACTCATGCAGTATGTTTCCCTAGAGGTAGAGTCAAACATTTTGGCATCTCAGAAGGTCAAAGGGAAGGTAGACAGGAGAAAGTAGCCAGCAGACTACAGTGGGGCTTTGGCATCAGAGAACAAGATTGAAAAAATGACCAAACTTTTAGATAACTTGACTACTAAAATGTCTAAATTGAAGGACCAAGGACATCTGCCGGTGAGGAGTAAAGGGCCAAGTGACTTTGCTCCTCGAAACCCAAATTTTGTCCCTTATAGAAGAGGAAACCCCCTATTCAGATTCTTAGAAGGGAGAGAAATCAAGGGGAAGACCAGAGGATAAGAGATCCATTTGAAAATGTTGTATTAGAAGAAGGGCCAGAATTCATTGAAGAAGGAGGATAAGCTGAAGACAATATCCACTACATGGAGGATGAGGTGGACTATTCTTTTCTGACATAGGTAGAGTACGAAGAAGCCCTAATTGATGAGCAGATCGTTGAAGAGGCTGTTTATTAGGTTGATGATCATGGAGGTTACCAACTAAGGTCTAGGTTGGTTGCTCCACTCAAAAATAATGTTGTACCCATCAAGCATCCTGCCGCACCTGCTATAAAGGTTGTGGTTTTACCAAAGAAAGTAGATGTTCCATCCAAAGCATTGCATAAACCAACACCTTTAGCCACACCTGATCAAGTCCAACTCAAACTTACAGCTCACGAGGTAAGGTTTCCAAATAGGATGCATTATTCCTTCAACCTTGAGTCTAAAATTCAAAAATTGAAAATCCCTTTCCCTTTAATTGAGTTGATGAAGAATGATGCATTTAAAACCTCCATTATGAATTCCCTTCAGCCCAAGGTGCACATTGACACTGACTTTGTGAACCTGCAAGATGACAAGCCTATTGTAACCCTAGGCCCCATGATCAAAGACCTAAAGGACTCTTTCCCACCATTCTATATATCCTTGAACATCCATGATAAAATCCTCCATAACTGTTTGCTGGATTCAGGAGCCTCTCATAACTTAATGCCAAAGGCTATGATGGATGAGATCGGCCTCAGCATTACCAAGCCCTACCACCATTTATTCTCCTTTGACTCTAGGAAGGTCAAGTGCTTAGGCCTCATCAAAGACCTTGCTGTAAACTTAACTCAACTTCCTTCAAAAAGCGTAATGATGGACATTGTAGTGGCTAATATTCCTCCATAATTCAGCCTTTTGCTGTCCCGGTCATGGAGCAAAAGATTGGGCGACACCCTTCAGATGGATCTCACATACGCCACCATTCCCATGTTTGGAGGAGAAACTAAGAAACTGTACAGGGAAAATCAGCTAGCGTACATTATAAGAAAGGAGAGTCGCTCAGTAAATCACCCCATTTATGCTGTGGACACCGATTTTGGATCTTGCATCTTGCAAATAGATGATAATCAGCAGACATTAGTTCATCTCATCGAGCCCACCCGTCTGTAGCCCAAAGAAGTCATAACAGCGATCTGGACCATGTATTTCGATAGGGCAAGCGTTCAAAACTTAGCAGGCACAGGGGTTGTGTTGATCTCCCCATCTAAGGAGAACATTCACCTATCGTATAAGCTTGATTTCAAAACCACGAACAATGTAGCAGAATATGAAGCCTTGCTGCTAGGAGTTAAAGTGGCCAAGGAGATGGGGATCATGTGCATGAATATTTTTCGGGACGCAGACCTCATCATACAGTAGGTCAACAACACTTTTCAGATGAAAAATATCAGACTGAAGGCCTACAGAGATGAGGTATGGAAACTCAGAGACTCATTTATGTTTTTTGAACTGTCATATATTCCTAGAGATTTGAATCACCTGGCTGATTCCCTGGCTGTCTCTGCAATTTTGTTTGTTCCTCATTTACCCCCTAGGCTTAGCTATGATGTTTAGGTCAAGTACAGACCCTCTTTGCCAGACAATGTAAAATTTTGGAGGGTGTTTGAAAATGATGGGGAGCTTAGTAAATTATTTCGGTTAGTGGATGAATTCTTTGACATACACATAGACCAGGAAAACTTTAACCTGGAGGAATCCAAGCAGCTCAACCTAAAAGATAAAGTGACTGAGCACGATATCGTCCAATTTCCCAGCAACCACTTACCCCAAGGTCTAGTACCACTGGAAGAACTGTTTGATCACAATGATGTCCCTTTCAATCCTGCTAAAAGGGAGCTAGATCCTGCTATCCAAGAGCACAACATAGGCAGCCAGAGCCATCCAAAACTGATAAATTTATCCACTGGGATGACTGCTGAACAGAAGTTTGATTATTGTAGCTTGATAAAAGAGTTTGCTGATGTCTTTGCATGGGAGTATAGTGACCTAAAAACGTATGACACCAACATCATCCAGCATAGGATTCCTTTGGATAAGGACACCATTCCTTTCAAACAGAAGCTGAGACCCATCAGCCCTCTTCTTTTACCAGTGATTGAGAAACAGATCCACAAACTCCTCAAATCCAAGATCATAATCCCCATCAGGTATTCCCAGTGGATTGCAAATCTAGTAGTGGTAAGAAAGAAAAATGGAGAAATCAGGTTGTGTGTGGATTTTAGAAACCTGAATAAATGTTCCAAAAAAGACAACTCTCCACTGCCCAAGATGGAACATCTGCTACAGAGAGTCTCGGGGGCCAGGGTCATGTCCTTCCTTGATGGCCTCGCTGGATACAACCAAGTGGCTGTGCACCGAGATGACCAAGAGAATACTGCCTTTACCACCCCCTGGGGCACCTTCATGTATGCTAAAATGCCATTTGGGATAATGAATGTTGGGGCTAATTTTCAAAGAGCTATGGACCTAGATTTTGTAGGGATAAAAGATAAATATGTGCTGATATATTTGGATGACTTAACAGTTTACTCTCACAACCATCATGACCACTTGCAACATTTTAGAAAGGTATTTCTGAAGTGCAGAAGGTATGGAATATCATTGAACCCCAAGATGTCCCATTTTGCACTCAATGAAGGAAAGCTCCTAGGCCACATAGTCTCAGCTGAAGGTGTAAATATTGATCCAATAAGAGTGGAGGAAATTCAGCAGTTGTCAATACCAAGGTCAAAAAGAGACATTCAGTCCTTTTTAGGCAAGATAAACTTTGTTAGGAGATTCATTCCAAATTTCTCCGAGCTGGTAAATCATATAACGGTCATGCTAAAAAAGGATGCAGAAATCAAGTGGACCAACCATGAAAGAAATTCTTTTGAAGACATTAAGAAAGCCATCATGGAGGCCCCAACCCTGATTAGTCATGAGTACACCAAGGGTTTTTACATTTTCTCTTTTGCATCTTATGACACAGTGGTAGCTGTACTATTACAAAAGAATGATGAAGGTATTGATCATCCAATTGCTTTCTTCAGCAAAACCCTGAGAGATGCTGAGCTAAATTATGACCCAATTGAGAAGCAGGCTTATGCCCTCATAAAATCTTTGAAGAAATTCAAAATCTACATTCTCCATGCAAAGGTCATTGTGTATGTCCCTTGAGCTGCTGTGAAGTATGTTTTGACTCAGCCTGACATTGAGGGGAAGAGAGCTAAGTGGATTTCCAAACTCATTGAGTTCAATGTAGAGGTGAAACCCACCAAGTTGGTAAAAGGATTAGGTCTGGCCAAACTCATGGCCAAAGAAAACTATGAACTGCTGGGAATGAATTTCACATACGTCAGGTCAGCAAAGGTGTAGACTATGGTGACAGCTGAAACAGAGGAAAATCAAGATCAGAATAACATTCTAGCAGTAGATGAGAACATATATTCATGTGAGTGGTACTCAGGTATCATTCAATTTTTTCTAAAATTAGAATTTTCTCCTGATCTTACTCCTAACCAAGCACGAGCTCTTAAATTGAAATTTGTTAAGTTTTGCATAATTGACAAACTGATGTACTGGAGGGATCCGTTTGGGATTTTGTTAAGGTGTCTAGATAAAGAGGAAGAAGAACAGGTCATGCATCAATTTCATTCCAGTACATGTGGAGGCCACCACTACTGGAAAACCATAGCCCATGAGATATTAAAAGCAGGGTACTATTGGCCAGTCCTTTTTGTAGATGTATGCACTTTTGTAAGGGCCTGTGACCAATGTCAAAGATTTGAAGGGAAGCAGCAACTCAAATCCTTGCCCCTTAGGCCTGTTACAGTGAATGGTCCTTTCCAGCAATGGGGTCTAGATTTCATAGGTGAAATAAATCCATCTTCCAGTGGACAACATAAATGGATCTTAGTAGCCACTGACTACTTTATCAAATGGATAGAAGCAATACCCACCAGAAATGCCACTCAGCAAGTCATCATGAGATTCTTATATGAGAACATCTTCAGCAGGTTTGGTTGCCCGGTAAGGTTAGTAACTAATAATGCACAAGCCTTTAAAGTTGGGGCATTGGTTAAATTGTGTGAATCAATGGGTATTCAACTGGTGCACTCCACATCCTATTACCCACAAGGTAATGGCCTGGTTGATTCATCAAACAAAAGCTTAGTCCGAATCATTAGGAAATTGCTAGAGAAAAATAAAAAAAGATAGGATTCAAAGCTTAAGTTTGCCTTATGGGCTGATAGGGTGATAGATAAAAGATCCATAGGGACTTCTCCATTCAAACTAGTTTATGGCACTGAGGCCATCTTTCCTATCTAGTTCACCCTTCCAATGGAAAAGTTCTTTCAGGAAGAGGAACATGAACCAAATGATATGATGAGAAGGATGATGGATTTGGTGGAGTTACAGCAGATCGGGGAGCAAGTTGCAAGAAAATCAAAGGCTCATCAATAGAGGATAAAGGGCATGTTTGACAAAAGAGCAAAGGAAGACAACTTCCAGGTCGGGGATTGGGTCCTCGAGTGGGATGTTGTCAGACAGTACAAGCGGAAACATGGAAAATTTGACTCTTTATGGATTGTCCCTTTTTTTATAGACCAGGGATAAAAGAATAACACCTTCAAATTGCAAAATCTTGAAGGTGAAGAGGTATTCGAGGGCGCAGTAAATGGGAGGTTCCTAAAACTCTATTTTATTTGAGGATCTGAGGCCTTATAATTGTAAATTAGTATATTATATTTTTTTTTTGCTTTCGAAATAAGACTCCATGCCCACTGGAACAATAGAGAATAGTGTTAAGTTACTTAGTTGCTTTTAGGGAAAGGAATTTTGGTCTAGGATTCTTGGGACCTCACAGGGAGGTTCCCATCCCCGAGTAGGAGCCAGATGTTATCTCCCAAATAAAATAAATTTATTTTTTATAGTATGAAGAATTTAAATGATGCATCGGAAGGATATGAAGATCACTAATAGTTTTGAAGACCTCTATTTTTTGATGCAAATTTCACAAAGTTGTGGTTTCGGTGGCTTGGGTGAGGATCAGAACATCTCATTAGCCACCGAAAGATGGAAGATAAATGGTGAGTGGAAGACCCCTTTGGAAGTTAGGCATATTGCTAAACCTTTTTACTGCGATTGGAACATTTTTAGACAGTGATCGGAGGTGTAGTCCTCTATTTCTCCTCTACTGCAAAGAGGATAGTGGCTAAAGGTTCCGCCACTGCGGAGAATATAGTGGTTAAAAGTTTCGATGGTGAGAAGGTTTGGAGTTCTAATCACCGACATTATGGAGTCTTTTTTCACTATAGCGCCACCACTGTTGGGAATACAGTGACTAGAATTTCCACAACTACTTAAAATATAATGATTAAAGGCAGCCGATAAATCAAAATCACCGCCAATCGGAGGGAATGGAAACTTTGGCATCGGAACTTGAAAGAACTAACGATCCGTAGGATAGTCCGCTAAGGAGCCGAAACTACAGAAGACAAATAGACAAGTCTTTTGTGACCAAAGGAAAACTACAACGATCAGAGGTTCAAGGGACTAACGATTAGCGAGCTAGTCTACTAAAGAGCCTCAACGGCAGAAATATAACTGACTACGGCTTCCGATCGATGACAAGAAACTTTTTGATAGCACGATGATAGATGAACACATCGGCGATCGGAGGGGCTAAAGACTAACCGGCAGTGCAATAGTCCACTAATGAGCTACAACGACGGGAGGAAAACTAACTAAGGATTTTGATCGATCACTAGATAAACTCTTCAGTGGTCGAAAGGGCTAAAGGTTAACTGGCCACAATATAGTTAAATGGGGAGCCGCAACAGTGGGAAATAAAAGGAATACGGGTCGACAAAGGTCACAAAGTGCAACAATGAAATATCATCGGTGATCATAAAGACTACTTCTAGGTGAGTTATCCCACTAAGGAGCTGACACTACAGCAAGAGTGAGGCCTGGAGGGCCAATGAAACAGAGGAAAAAGCCTCCGATCAGCGACCGCAGTGGTAAACCACGGGAAAATAGAGACTTGTAGCACCAAAACTACGGCGACGAGATGAAGAAAATCCAGCAGATTAAATGAGCAAAATCACTTCAGTAAATGCAGAAACACTAGTTGTTGGCGGGAACTTCACAGTAAACCCTCAGTGGTGATTATTAGCGACCACTTCAGTCATTTAAAATTCAGTCAATGAACTAGATATTTGTAGTAGATAAACAAATAGCAAGGGTTTGAATCCCTAATCGAGAAAAACTATTACTTTCGATTATTTTTGTGTAAACAGATCGGACTTTCAGGATCTATAAATTTTGTAAGAGGCTATAAAGCCCAGGATTATTTTATGAATAAAGGTTCAACTCTGGGGATTTATGAGCCTGTTCCATTATCAAGCATCTCATCTGGTTTATTCTAAGTATAATCTCTTTTGTTGTGATTTGTTCAGCCATCTCTTTCTTTACTGTGTTTATTGCCTGAATGTGCATTTAGGTAATTTTCAGATTTATTAAAGGGCCGATAGTTGTCATCCTATTGGTTATTTAGTGATATTTGATTTATAAACACCATCCTCAGCAGGATTTAGCCATTTATATGCATTTTTTATGTGTGTAAGTCTACTAGCCTGGTGAGTTATCCATCCCTGCACCTTTTTGTCAAACTACTGAACAAGTTGTAACTAAAAGCCTTGTGATTGAGTGAGCTTCATGCATGTCTTGAGAGTGAGAGGTTATATAGGTTATCCAGCTTGATCCAATTCAGAAAAAACCCAAAAAATAGTTTAAGTTACTAGGCATCCTCGAGCTACAACCTAGAGGATTTTTCTAGAGTGATAACAGAGGAGGTTCATGATCTCATGGGTGAGGTGGAGGGGAGATCCTATAAGGATGGATCTCAAGACCAGGTGGTCCAGAAGTCTAGGGATGAGGCTACCATGAATCCAAGCTTCGAGAATCCTCTCGAAGCTTATTTTTTTACCTTTAGAACTCGAGCACCGCTCTTTGTCCATTGAGAAAGAGCGTTACCCAGGGAGAACCGATCATTGTATGAAGGAAAGTGGTGGTGGAACCAATTATGGTTCAAGGAAAAAAGGTGTTACACATAGGTGTAATGCACATTGTCCACAAGGAAAGTGTGGTGGTGTACCAAGGCATGAAATCACTAATTATGGTCAATTTCTAACTTTAGAAATTGAGGATTTGAGTTAAATTCTGATGTTTGAATCTCATTATATGACGATGATGAGAAATGTGTGTAACAAAAATATGACCCAAATACTCTACCTCCTTTATCCCAAAGAAACATTTTGAGGGATTTGCATATAGTTCTTTCTCCTTTAGTAGTTGTAGTACCCTGTCAACATGTTGAACATGTTCTTCCCAAGACTTGTTATAGACTAGTATATCATCAAAGAATACCAGCACAAAATTTCTAAGGAAAGGCTTGAAAATAGAATAATCAAACCTTGAAATGTGGAAGGTGCATTTGTTAGACCAAATGGCATGACAAAAAATTCATAGTGACCTTCATGATTTATGAATGTTGTTTTAGGGATGTCTTCATCATTCATTCGAATCTAATGATACCTAGAATGAAGATCCAACTTTGTGAAGACAACTGCTCCATGTAATTCTTTTAACAATTCATCAATGATGGGAATGGGAAACTTATCTTTAATGTTGATCTTATTTAGCTCTCTATAATATGCCATGATCCATTTGTCTTGGCTACCATTACCACTGATGCAGAGTAAGAAATTTGGCTAGGCCTAATTATGCCATCCTCTAACATTTCAGTAACCATACACTCAATTTCACTCTTTTGGATATAGGGATATCGGTAAGGCCTGATGTTATGAGGAACACTGCCTGAAATTAAGTGGATAGCATGATAAAAGTCACAAATAGGTAGAAGTACTTTGGGAATGTCTTCAAATACCTTATAATGCTTATTAATGACCCTTTGGAGATTTGGGGAGATAGGGAACTTTGAGGTTTGAAAATCTAATGAGCACAATTGTGCAAATACACATTGATGTCCCTTTTTTAACAAATTTCGCATACCATTAGAGCTTATCACCTTTCTTGGTTTTCCTGTGATACCATTTAACTCAATCTTTTCCTTCCCATGAAAATTTCATGAAAAGGTTTTTAAAATTGAAATCCACTATTCCAAATGATTGTAACCATTGGACACCTAAGAAAACATCAACACCACCCATTGGGATAGAAATAATTGGACTATTCAATACATATTCCACCATAGCCAGATTGATATTATGGCATTTCCTTGAGAAATTTATAGTGCATCCATCTGCAATCATTACTTGAAACTCTGGTGCTGGATATACAAATCAATTAAGAACTTTGGAAAATTTACAGTGAATGAAATTATGGCTACTACCAGAATCAATCAACATTGATACCTTCTTCTTTTTGATGTATCATTTTATCTTGAGAGTTTGAGGAGTGCTAATTCCAGCCAATGCATGACAAGATATGGTGGTATTAATTTTTTCTGAAGTAGCCTCTTCTATTTCTTCTAAAGTCCCCTCTTCTTGATATGCTTCCTCTTCTTTTGGTTCTCCCTCTTCACAGTCTATGGAGAATAATTTATTATCATTTCACTTATGTCCCTTACTATACTTTCTATCACAATTATCACATAATCCTTTTGCTCTTCTTTCATCTAGTTGTTCGGGTGTCAACCTTTGTGGTGGTTTAGAAGAAGGAACATTATTTTCTATATATGTGTTGGAGAAGGCCTTTCTAGTAGTCATTTCCATATTTTTACTTTCAACCTTCCTTGTCATCATGAAATCCTTCTCTAGGGATGATGGTTCAAAGAGACGCACCTCGTGTTGAATGTTATATTTAAAGGTTCTAATAAAGAGATCTAAGAAAATATCTTCTGAAATATTCTTCACTCTAAGAATTAGCTATTGAAATTGGATTGATCCTTGATATATTTGATGGTGCCCATTTGTACCAGCTTGTCTTGCTCTTGATTGAATGACTCCATGAAGTCTGTCAGTGGTGGGATCCTCCAATTTTGAGCTGTGAAGTTTCTAGAGTGGAATGTTGACACGAAAACTGAATACTCTAGCCCTAGCTTCGAAAGTATTGACAATATAAGATCATCCTATTTCTTTTCTATGCCACACTGTTTCAGCCGAAGCACCAATGATTTGAACTTAGTGAAGAAGTCTTGTATTTTCTCAAAGTGATTTGGGCTCAGTGAGATCAACTCATTTTCTAGCTAGTGGCCTCTCATCTCATCAGTCTTCCCAAACAATGCCTCAATATTGAGCCATACTTCATTGGGAGTTGTCAGACTATCTACATGGAAGAGTAGGTCTCTCAAAATGTTGAGACAAAGCATTCCAAATGCCTCATCAATTCTATTGAAGTACTTTGATTTCTCCACAACAAAGTTGGGTTCGGTCTCAATCCCCATGGTGGTGACTTTGAACAGGCCTTTCAACCTCATATAGATCACCATTTCTACCTTCCATTTGAAACATTTGAATGGGTTCTGCAATACATGATTCTATTCCATTTCTTCTTGCGCACTGAGTGACAGAACTACTGGTTATACCTGCAATGTAAACACTTAATTTTTTCTAGAAAATTCCCTAAACAGCAATTCAAATGCATTGGTTTTTATCTGAAGCTCCAAATAGATATGATAGCATTTGATAATTGATTCAAATTAGGATCTAGGATCCAAGGGGATTCTCACAATTCGATATTACACACAATTATGCACAAAAAATTAGAAAGAGTGAAATTATCATACACAAATGTAGTCAATAATTGATATTATTACGATAGTACAACATGTAAATATGTATATATCAGTTTTATATTACATTATGGAGAAATAGTTATCCTTTGAAGGCCATGTGAAGGCATACAAGTGTCACGATAGGATTTGACCTTAGAACCCCCCTAGGTCGACCAATGAGCTCTCAAACCATCCCAAACATTAACGAATTCTAATGGGAACATGGATGGAGAAATGTGAGACATAAATAAGGGAAATATAGGAATTGATAAGCACATATGTGAGTGGGAGTGGCCCAAGGTAGCAATAAATCCCCAAGGAGAGCCAAAAACCACCACAAACATGCACTAGTGCCTATGGTCAAATAATTTCCCTAATTTAAGGGATGGGGAGCACACCAAGACTGGTCTGTCATTATTGAGGGTTCCTGGAAGTCATAATGATCAAATTGGAGTGCCTCAACTGCATTAAATGACTCCAAAACACCCAATAGACCAAGGTTGATCAACATACATTTTGGACCATATGCCATAGCATAAAAGCTAATGAAATGCACCCTAGGTGTATGATCATGGTACTAATATGGATTAGTGATCTAAAACCCCCCCTTAAACCTAACTTAGTATAGATTAAACATATTATTGAGGCCTTGGAAACTACGGCTCAAGTTACCTCAAACAAAAATTTTATGTGTCCATAAAAACAAGGTAAGGAGGAAAACCTCATGGGAACAAAACCTCCCCTATAAAATGGACATGGAACAAAATATAAAATTGAATATCAGCCATCACCACGTTTCACCCACTCCAAGAAGGGATCTCAAATAGGTGAATTTCTTCTATGTGAAGCTCTTGGTGAATATATCGACAGTTTGCTCTGTAGATGGGAAATACTACAAGGATATCACTTCCTCATGCACCAAGCTCTAGATGTAGTGCATGTGTATCTCAATGTGTTTGGTCCTATGTATCTGCAATGGATCAATGGAATTCTTGATTCCAATTTGATTGTCATGCCAAATTATTATGGTTGAATCAAATGAAAATCCAAGCTCCCCAAGAATACCTTGCAACCATACACATTGTGTAGCAGCGTTCACTGTTCCTCTGTACTCAGCCTCAGTTGAAGAGAGGGATATGGTGTGTTGTTTATTTCTTGAACACCATATGGGGACATGTGCAAGAATGAAGACATAACTTGAAGTGGAATTTCTATCAATGGAATATCCATCCCAATCGGAATCAGTAACTCCAACTAGTTCTAGTGGAGAACCCGTAGCATAGTGTACCCTAAAGTGTTTGGTTCCTTGCACATAATGCAAGATTCTTTTTGCAGCCTTCCAATGGATCTCATGAGGCTCCCATATATATAAAAATAGAACCTAAAAAATATGGAAAATTGGGTCGATAGTGTGTAATATACAACAAACTCCCAACTAGTTGTTTGTACAATGAGCTGTCCACCAATGGAAATGCACCAAATTCACCTAGTTTTATTCCTAAAAGGAATGGGCACTTGGTTGCCTTAAATTTATCCATTTTAAAATTCAATAACAGGCCTACAACATAATTTGGTTATATTACCTTTTTATAGCATTAATCTACCACTTTGTACCCTAGTCTAAATCCTTAGTCGTTTTTATTGTCATTTATGCAATGATATGCTATGGTTTGGACTTAGGGAAGTCAATCTAGCATAATAACCAGATATTTTGATGCTTTCACACCTACAGGAGTGATCTAGCTCAGTAAAAATACACATGTTCACCCTCATTTATTTTTGATGTGCTCCCATTCCTTGAATTTGGGAATTATGGTTGACTAGGAGCGCTAGGGGTGGTTTTAGCCCAATTTTTGGACTGTTGGAGCATTAAATGCCCACCTTGAGCCTCCCACTCACCTTATTTTGCACACCCACACATTCCAATGAGTCATTATTTCTCCATAACACCTCATCCACGTCCACACATCCATTCATGACTATTTGGCCTGAGTTGGAGCGAGTTTGGCCCACCTAGGGGGGATTGAGGCCAATTTGTCCAATTTCACATGTACACTCATATTTGGCTTCATAAGCCTAAAAAATTGAACCATATGTAATATAAAACTATTCTGAACATATTGACATGTTAGAAAATCAAATAATATCCAGTTTTTGTTCACACTGTGTATGCAAAATTGTTCCTCTTTCATGTTTTTTTGTTGGTTTTTGCAAGTGATTCAATTTGTGAGATTCTCCAAGGCTCCTAGATATTTATGTAGATAAAAATTATCACATGGTATCATATCTGAGTGGATTTTAGTGATTTGTAGATCAAGCTTGAGTGTTTGAGCTACATTTTTTAGAGAATTTATAGATAAAATTGAGTGTTTTTTGCAAGACTTTCAGCAAATTTCTCACCATTAGAGAAATATAAAATGGAATAAAATCACATATTTCTTACCCCCCTTCAATTTATTCGATTGGAATTCATAAATGGTTTTTCAATTGAGATCTAAGGGTCTCTACAGAGTTACCATGGGCACAAAAGTGGAGCCAAACTCTGTTGTAGAGAAAGCCAAGTACTTCAATAGACTTGATGAATCCTATGGATTGATATTCCTAAGTATTTCAAGAGAAATGTTATTTCATATAGACTGTTTCACAACCCCAAATTAAGTCTGGGTTAAACTAGAATCAGTCTTTGGGAAAACTGATGATTTGAGAGGACATCATCTTGAAAATGAGTTCATAAGCATGAGCCCAGCACATTTTGAAACTATCCAGGAGTTCTTCACAAATTTCAAGTCTCTAGAGCTTCAGCTGAAGCAATGCGGAATTGAGAAGAAATAGGTTAAGTTGATATTGTCCACCCTTTCGAAGTTAGGTCCAAAATTTTCAATGTTTGTAAGCACCTTTCATTCTGGCAAATTGACACTTCCAAATTGGAAGATTCCAACACTAGCTAGCTTCATGGAATCCCTCACCTAGGATAAATACAAGCTGGTTCGAATGGGAACCATCAAATCTAAATATCAAACTTTGGCCATGTGTGTTTCGAATGCCTCCAAGGGAAAGCAGAAGGTAAAGAATTCGAAGCAGATAGACAAGAAGAAACCTAATAAACCCAAAATCAGTGATGGGGGTTCGAAACCTCCTAAGGAGAAGGACAATAAAGGGAAAGAGAAAACCAAATGCACATATTTCCACAAGGGATGGAATCCAAAGAGCTCCTACATGAAGAAAATGATTGATTAGACGATGCAACTACTGGAGAAAAACAACATCCCTATCCCAGATGGAGCAAGGAAGAAAGATGGCACCTCAAGTTCATACAACAAAGAGAAATGCCATGCCTTGGTAGTAGGTACTTATAATTCCTCAACCTTCATTATTGACTCAGGGGCATCTAGATATATGGTTTCCACCAGAGAGCTCTTCTCCTCTATGCATTCGAATAGTGGCCCAATAGTTTGAATGGGAGATGATTCTGAAATCCAAATGAAACGAGTTGCTAGGATTGGTTTGGAGCATGGTTATTTCAGTGACATGCTCTTTGTACCAGATTTGGCAGAAAATTTGTTGTCAGTTTATCAAATGACTCATACAAGATAATCCAATAGAGTAATATTTACTCCTGACTTGGTTGAGATTGTAGAAATATCATCCAACCAAGGTGTGGCAATTGGGTATGGAGAACACCAAGAGAGGATGTACAAGTTCTCAAATTTTCTCTCTAGATCTAGTGACCAAGCACTCCTCTCTCATGCAAATGAGACCTCCAAGATATGACATGAAATATTTGGACACGTGAACTACAATTATCTCTAAGCACTGCACAAGGATGAGACGGTGGAAGGGCTTCCTTCAATCAAATCTTCAATTGTATCTTGCATTAGTTGTGTAGTTGGGAACCGTCCACAGCGCAACTATGAGAAGGGGAAGCCAAGGAGAGTCTCACAAACTCTTGGATTGGTACATTCAGACTTTATTGGTCCTCTACCCACTCCCTCCTATGGTGAATTAAGGTATGTACTCACCTTCATTGAGGACTACTTGATATTTTTTTGGTATACTTCCTAAAATTAAAATCTGAAGTATTTGAGAAATTGAAGATTTGGAAGGCCTTAGTGGAGAATAAAAGTGGATATAGGATACAAATCCTTAGGAATGACAATGGGAAATAATTGTTAACAAAAATATGTAGCATATTTGTGAGGAATGTGGAATTCAAATGCAACATTCAAATCCCTACCTACCACAACAAAATGGTGTGGTAGAGAGGAAAAATAGATCTCTCAAAGAGATGGACACATGCATGATTGAGGAAAGGGATCTAAGTCCCAAGATATGGTATGAGGATATTAATTTTTCTGCATATATACAGAACAGGCCATTCCACAAATCAGTCAAAGGAAAAACTCCCTACAAGGCATGGTTTGGCCATAAACCAAATGTCTCAAATTTGAGAATTTTTGGATCAAGAGTATGGGCTCAAATTCCTTCAGAAAAGAGGAAGGATTTGCATCCACAGAGAAAGGAATGCTTCATGATTGGTTATGGAGAGGAAACAAAGGTTCATAATATCTTTCACACATCCACACTCAAGACTTTCATTGAGAGGAGTGTGCAATTCTAAGAGGAACCAATACCATATTTTGAGCTTGCACCAGGGGAATGCTCTTCTCCCCAACACCTTGATGAAGTAAGTGATGATTCAAGCTCTATATTTTTCAATAATTATGATAATGATATGGCTGTAGATGAAATTTTTGTAGATGATTCACCATCAAGGACCAAGTGGGCTGAAAAATTCATACAAGCTGTAAAGGAATTCGCAGGAAATCCTCAAGAGCCCAGGAAGACAAGATCTCTATCTAACAATGATTCCTATGAAAATTAAAGTGATATTGTTGAGAAATTTTATATGATGATTGGATCTGATCCACATTCATATCAGTATGCCTTTCATGATCCAATATGGAAATCAGCAATGGAATAAGATATAAATTTTCTCCAAGAGAATGAAACATGGAAATTGGTTCCCCTTCCTCCCAAGAGGAAGCTTGTGCAATGCAAGTGTATATTTGGAACCAAAATTGATGCAGATGGTTCATATGTTAAGTACAAGGCCATATTGGTTGCTAAGGGATACTCTCAATTCCAAGGTGTGGACTACACTAAAACCTTTGCACCGGTTGCAAAGATGGATTCAATAAGACTAGTTTTAGCAATTGCATCTAGTAAAGATTGGCAAGTGCACCATATGGATGTCAAGAGTGCATTCTTACATGGTGAACTATAGGAGGAGATATACATGCATCAACCTAAATGTTTACAATGGGATCCTTCACTTTTTTTCAGGTTGAATAAATCACTTTATGGACTCAAGAAATCCCCCAGGGCTTGGTATGCAAAAATAAATGCTTTCTTGCTCTCAATTGGTTTCATTCGATGAAAATATGATCCAAATGTGTATTTGCAGAAAAATTATGGTGTTTTGAAAGTTATTGTACTATATGTATATGACCTCTTAATTACATGGAGCTGCAACAATCAAATTGGATCAATCAAGGCATCCTTACACAGTGATTTTGCAATGACAGATCTAGAATTACTAAGACAATTTCTAGGATTGGAAATTGAGCAATATAAAAGAGGAATCATGTTACAACCTAAGGAATCAATATGGATTATTTTAAGTCAACCACGTTCATTTTTCTTTCCGGCATTAAACTAAGTGAATTTGATGATTTTCCTTTGGTAGATTGTACACTGTAGATAAAGCTAGTTGGTAGTTTGGTGTACCTTACACATACAATACATGATTTGTCTTACGATGTAAGTGTTGTAGCAAGGTATATGCACCAGCCACATGATATCCATTGGAATTCAGCCAAAAATATCCTCCAATATGTCCAAGGAAAAAAGAGTTTTGGGGTACATTATGCAACTAGTTCTTCACTTCAACTAGCTAGATTTTCTTATTCAGATTGGGCTGGAGATCCCACTGACAGAAAGTAAACTTCAGGTTTTTTTTTCATGCTTGATGAAGGTCCTATTTTATGTTCTAGTAAGAAACAACATACAATTTTTCTTTCTTCAGCAGAGGCTGAGTACAAGGCAGCAATGAATGCAGCCACACGGTGTGTTTGGTTGCAAGAAATTCTTCAGGAGTTTGGTGTTGCAATTGATTCTCCTACCAACATTTGGGTGGAAAAGAAAAGTTCCATCAAGATATATATTGAACTAGTTCAGAGGAAGAGAAAAAATCATATAGATATCCATATACACTACATTCAGGGCTTAGTGCATGGCAGAGTGATTTCCTTGCAGTATTGCCCATCCATGGAGCAAACTGTTGACATATTCACCAAGAGTTTCACTGAGAAGACCTTCACTCACTTGAGATATTTTATTGGATTGAGTGGTGGATGGTTATTGCTGCTATTTTTTTCAGGTTTTAGCCCCATGTCCATTTTACAGGGAAGGTTTTGTTCCATGAGGTTTTCCTTCTTTTCCTCAATTTGCATGGACAAATAAAAAATTTTGTTTGTATTGAGGTGACTTGAGCCTTTGTTTCCAATGCCTCCCACATTATTCTCATGAGTTGTACTAATTTTTGGTTAAGGGGGGCTGTTAGAACAGTAATCCACCACTTATTACCCTAGTCTAAAGCCTTAGTCATTTTTATTTTCATTTATGCAATGATATGCTATGGTTTGGAATTAGGGAAGTCAATCCAGCATAATAACCAAATATTTTGATAATTTCACACCTACAGGAGCACACTAGCTCAGTTAAAATCCACATGTGTTCCCTCATTTATTTATTATGTGCTCCCATTCCTTTAATTGGGGAATTGTGGTTGACTAGGATTGCTAGGGGTGGTTTTAGCCCAATGTTTGGACTATTGGAGCATTAAATTCCCACCTTGAGCCTCCCACTCACCTTATTTTTCAAACCCATACATTATAAGGAGTCATGATTTCTCCATCACACCTCATCCACGTCCACACCTCCATTCATGACCATTTGGGTTGAGTTGGAGCGATTTTGGCCCACCTAGGGGGGATTGAGCCCAATTTGGCCAATTTCACATGTACACTCATATTTGGATTCCTAAGACTCAAGAATTGAAACATATGTAATATAAAACTGTTCTAAATTATTCACATATTAGACAGTCAAATAATATCCAGTTTATGTTCACACTATGTATGCAAAATTGTTCTTCTTTCATGTTTTTTGTTGATTTTTGCAAGTAGTGAATTTGTGAGATTATCCAAGTCTCCTAGATCTTGTTGTAGATCAAAATTCTCACAACCTTTATCCCTACTTCATATTTCTCAATTTTTAATCCAATAAATTGCCTCAACAAACCAAGATCATTCATGGAGAATTAATTGTGCAAAGAAGACTTAATTGATCCAATTTATGTAGTTCAGCTACCTGTAATAAAAATTTCATCAATATACATCAATATGAACTGAAATAAGTCACCAAAATTACGCAAATACACATTAGGATCATATTTACATCTTTCAAATCCAAGCGAAAGCATAAAATTGTCCATCTTGGCATACCAAGCCCTAGGGGATTGCTTGAGGCCATATAGAGACTTATTTAACCTAAATACAAGTGAAGGATCATTAATGAAACCTTCATTTTTCTTCATATATATCTCCTCATGAAGGTCACCATGAATAAATTCACTCATCACATTCATGTGGTGATCCTCCCAGTGCTTAGATGTAGCAATGGCTAAAACTAACCTGATAGAGTCCATCTTTGCAACCGGTGCAAATGTCTCTATACAGTCCACTCCTTGGACATGAGAGAAGCCTTTGGAAACAAAACTGGCCTTATAATTGATATCAAAACCATCAGCAGCCACTTTGGTCCTATAGACCCACTTACATTGCACTAGTTTCCTCTTGGAGGGCAAGGGAGCCAATTCCCAAGTCTCGTTGTATTGTAATGACTTGAAATATTCTTGCATGTTTGTTTTCCATCTTGGGTCAAGTGATGCTTCCTGGTATGTTTTAGGATCCAATCCAACCATCATGAATCATCTATCAGTAATATTAAATTCATAATTATAGTAGGCATTGTTAAATTGAGATCTAGTCTTCCTAGAATCTAGTGGATCTCCATCAAGATACCCAGCTGCTTTAATGTTTTTCTCAGCCTAATTGAGCCGAATGGGTGAGTCATTATCTGAATTCTTATCATAATCATCATTATCAATATCATAATCATAAAAATAAGAGTAAGTATCATCACTTACATCATCATAGACAGGAGGATTTGAGAATTCTCCCTAAGCTAGTTTGATCTCTTGCATGGGCTCTTCTTCGAACTGTACACTCATTTCAATGAATGTTTTATGAGATGAGGGATAAAATATATTTTATCCCTTTTTATATTAATCATATCCAGCCATAATGGACTCCTTTCTTTGAGGTTTCAAGTCCTTTCTCTTCTCAGGAGGAATCCTATCCCAAGCCTTTGAGCCAAAGACCTTGAAATGAGAAACAGTCGGCTTGTGACCACTCCAAGCCTTATATGGAATTTTTACATCCAAATATTTGTGTGGAGATCTATTTTGAACATATGCATCATATTTTATATCTTCATTCCATATCTTAGGATTCAAATTCGTTGCTTCCATCATACATGTTGACATATCCTTGAGGGCCCTATTCTTGTGCTCTGCAACACCATTCTCCAGTGGTGTGTAGGGCACAGAATGTTGCATTTGGATGCCACATTATTCAAAAATATGATAAAAATTATTATTCATATACTCCTTACCATTGGAAGTACTAATATCCTTGATATTTTTCCCAAATTCATTATCAACTAAGTATTTGTAAACTTTGAAAGTCTCAAATACCTCATATTTAATCTTGAGAAAATACACCTAGCAGTACCTTGAGAAATCATCTATGAAGGTCAACACATACCTTGAATTACCATATTAGGGTGTGGGAAGAGGCCCTATGAGGTCTGAATGGATCATCTCCAACACTTGGGCATCTCTCCTTGCCTTTCCTTTATCATATCTGCGCTCTACATGCTTGCCCACTACACATCCTTTGCATGTGGAATTTGAGAACTTGATGGTAGGAATCCCTTCCACCATGTTTTATTTTATCAATGAATGAAGGTACCTATATTTAATATGACTATATCTATCATTCCACAACTTTATTGTCTCATTGGCATGTGAGTATGGAAGGAAATGAGATAATTTGTACATTCTCGAATCATGGTCAACAAAACCCACTGCCACAACTTTCCCTATAGAAACCTATCATATCTCCACATATTTTTGAGTAAATGTTACTCTCTTGGCTGTACCATTGTGTTTCATTTGACAGATAGATAGTATATCCGTTGCTAGATCAGGGACATACAACACATTGTTGAAGCACCCATCTTCAAGATCAATCCTGCCAATCCCTTTGGCTTGGATTTCTGAATCATCACCCATTAGAATGGATGGACCATTGTAAGGATGCAGGGATGAGAAGGAATCATGCATGGAGTCCATGTTCCTAGAGGAACCTGAATCTATGATGAAGGAATAAGATCTTGAAGAACCAACAAAAAAAGCATGGCACCATTCTTTTTTGTCTAAGCTTGAACCACCATATTTCTTCCTTACACCTTATAGCAGAGGGATGTTGTTCTTGTCAAGCATCTGGGCCATCATGTCAATGGTATTCTTCATGGAATAACTCTCTAGATCCCACCCCTTGTGACAATAAGTGCATTTGGTCTTCTATTTATTCTTCTTGTCCTTGTCCTTGCGAGGATATGAACCCCCATTTGAATATCTGGGTTTCTCCTGCTTCTTCTACTCTTGTTTCTTCGAATCTCTGGCTTCTTCTTTCCTTTGGCTGGATTCAAAAATCCTACAAAAAGGGCTTGATCCTTACTGGATTTGATGGTTCCCATTCGTACCAAATTGTCTTGCTCTTGAGTCAATGAATCCACTAAGTCTGTTAGTGGTGGCATCCTCCAATTTTGAGCTGTGAGCTTGCTAGAGTGAAATGTTGACACAAACGCTAAATAATTTATCCCTAGATTTGAAATTATTGATAAGATAATATGATCCTCTTTCTTTTCTATGCCTTGATGTTTTAGCTAAAGCACCAACGATTTGAACTTGGTGAATAAATCTTGGATTCTCTCAAATTGAGTTGGGCTTAGTGAGATCAAGTCATTTTCGAGCTGGTGGCCTCTCATCTCATCAGTCTTCCCAAAAAATGCCTCAAGCTTGAGCCATAATTCATTGGGAGTTGTCAGAATGTCTACATGGAATATTAGGTCCCTTGAAATTTTGATACAAAGAATTCCAAATGCCTCATCAAGTCTGTTGAAGTAATTTGATTTTTCCATAGTGGATTTGGGTTCGATCTCAGTCTCCATGGTCACTCTAAACAGGAATTTCTACCTTGACTGGATCATGAATTCGAACTTCCATTTGAAATATCTGAATGTGGTCAGCAATACATGAGTCTTCTCTATTTTTGCTTGCACACTGAGTGACAAAACTACTGGTTCTACCTGCAATGCAAACACTCAATTTTTTCTGGAAAATTCCCTAAACAACAACTCAAATGCTCTGGTTTTTATTTGCAGCTCCAAATATCTTTGATACCATGTGAAATTTGATTCACGGTAGGATCTAGGATCCAAGTGGATTCTCACAATTCGATATTACACACAATTATGCACAAAAACAACAGAAAGAGTGAAATTATAATACAAAATGTAGTCAATAACTGATATTATTATGATAGTCCAAAATTTAAATATTTATGGATAAGGTTTATACTACATTAGGGATATATCTTTATCATTTGGAGGCCATGTGAAGGCATACAAGTTTCATGCTAGGATTTGACCTCAAAACCCTCCTAGGTGGACCAACGAGATCCCAAACCATCCCAAACGGTCATGAATGATAGTGGGAATGTGGTTGGAGAATGTTGAGAATAAATAAGGGTATTTTATGCATGGGTGAGCACATGGGTAAGTGGGAGTGGCTCAAGGAAGAAATAAATGCCAAGAGAGAGCCAAAAACCACCCAAAATATGCACTAGCACCTATGGTAAAATAGTTTCCATGATTTAAAGGATGGGGAGTACACCAATACTGATCTATCATTAATGAGGGAACCTAGAAGTCAAAATGATCAAATTGGAGCACCTCAACTGCAGTAAATGAGTCCAAAACACCCAATAGACCAAGGTTGATCAACATAGCCTAAGTTTTGGACCATATGGCATAGCATAAAAGCTAATGAAATGTATCCTCTTATTGAGTAGATAAATGAGGAATAAATTTATGTTTTATATTCTTCATCAATTCCTTCAAGTCTTGAATATATTCTTTTCTAGCCATCCCTTTTAATATCCTCTTTACTAGCCATACCTTTGATATCATATTTACTAGCGATCCCTTTGATATGCTCTCTACTAGCCATCTTCTTTTCCAATTTAACTAAGTCATCAATTTTCACATTTCCTCTAATCATATCTTCCAACTTGGATACTCTAAAAGATATGTCTTCCATTTTATCGTATGTCTGGGATGAATCCTCTGGGGATTTGATTGGAGTGTGATTATTTTCACTTCCTTTTGGTGTAAATTTGAACAATAAATATATATCAGGCCCTAGTTTTTACCACAAATATATCCTTCTACTAAAATATATCCAAATGCAAAATTATCTACCTTTTTCAAACCCTGATTGGAAGATAGTTTTAAGGTTGACTTGTAACTAAGATAAAATTTGAATTTCAACTCCTATAGGTCTGAAACTTTAACTTGTGGTATCCTAATCTATCATATTTCCAATGTCATAGGTCTGACCTATTTTGGATGTGCCAACTAAAATTTATTGCAAATATCTCAATGCTTCTTATTTTTGGCCTATCCCGAAGAGCGCACTTGTCTTGTATGCCACGTGTCCAATATTTTTTTATGTAGATTAAACTTCTACCATATATTGCCTAGTCCATATTCTTTCATATTCAATTTTTATCCCTTAATTTTGATCTCGAATTCGTCATATATGATCTTTTCCTAAGAACATCTGTTTTAGACTAGGTTTTGGACTAGTAAAAAACCCTAGATTCCTCTACTATTATCTCCGAAAATATCATGGATGAGGATCTGAATTTCGTACTAGAGATATTTCTGCCTATTTTAGAGGTGGGTTTTAACCTATATCTTTGAATCCTTGTAGAAAAAAAAATTTATTGAAATTTCTAAGATGACTCATTTTGCAGAAGCTAGTCTTGAGGAAAGAGCTCTGATACAAAATGTTGCAACCAAGTCCTAAAAATAGCATAAAAAGAGAAAAAATAGACAATAAGAGAGTAATACATGCATTAACAATGAATAAAATATATAAATATCAATCCTCTTCAAGGGAGTAACCTCCTTACACAATGTACTGAGTACACAAGACAACATAAGATACTATGATGACTAAAATGAGAATATCTCTCTCCTATATATACGAGACAAAGGTATGCAATAACAACTAATAGACCCACTAATAGACCCAATCCAATATAAATAATATGTAATGCAGCACAATATAGGGAGTAATGTGCCACACTATATGGGGTAATGTGCCATTATGAAGGGCTTAATAGGGTCATCCATGCAAAATCAAGAAATTGAGTAAAATTTGAAAATTAAGTAACAAAAAGGGGGAAATACCAATTAGAGGAAAGGGATCTTGTCTTACTGGTTGATTTTGGGGTTTGTTTCTTCTTTATGTTGGTTTTCTATTGTTTATGAGTGCACCTATTTCAAACAAAGGATAAGGAGGAGAAGATTGTTGTACAGAGGTTGATATAGAAGAGAGTAAGTTCTCTCCTAGTGTGGCATATAGTTAGTTGTTGAGGAATTAGGGGACTCAACTTATACCAAGATCTATTTTTATGGAGAGTTTTCCCCTCAACTATTGTTGTTGATAGAGTATTTGGTGACTAATAGAGGACGAGGTTTGCATGCTTAATTGGTTAATTTGATCATCGATAATGTAAGTACAGATTCGTCTCTTGGGTTTACAGTTTTTAAATTATGATGTTTATATATGATGTAATAGAGTTGTTAACTTGTTTCCCGAGGATAAAGAATTTAACGATTAATAGATACCTGATAGATTAATTGTTTTCCAAATAATTCTCATGGAATTTGTTAATTAATTAGGTCTAAATTTTGCTTAGAATAAAAAGTGTTGTTACATTTGGTATTAGAGTGAGGTTAAGTTTTTGTTATCATTTTTTGTTTTTTTTAACATAGGAAGACTCCGCCCATGTCCTTAAAACTTTAATTGGGTGTGCATATATTCAAGCATGCATTAAAAATGCGTCCGTTACAGATATTACTAGGAACTATTGAATGGAAATGTATTCCATAGACACATTATTATGTTAATAAGAGGCTCACATAATAGTTTTATAGAGTGATATTCATGGCAGTCTTGAACATTGAGTTGATATTTAAAGGAGAATGTATAATAGTATTTTATAGTTATATTGTTATTATTTATGGAAATAGAGTTATTCCCTCCAAGTATTCCCATTTCTTTCCATATTCAGATTCATAATTGCTACTTGTTTCTTATGCATATGTCATATGTCTTATTTACATAGAAACCAATATAAATGCTCTTGTTTAGAAGTAGAATTCATGTAAAGATGTGGCTAACAAATAAATATAGATTATAAATTAACCCATATTCTAGTTTGGTTTCAAGAAGATCTCTTCAATGGTAGAATATGTGATATTTGGGTACTTATTCTTCCATGTGTTATGCAATATTGGCTATCCATTTTCTGAATACAATATGTTAATCAAGATAGGGGTATTTATGATGTTATGAAACGTTATGCTTCTTAGGAAAACACATGGTTATTAGTACATGGTCCCATGCCACATATGATGATGTAATATTATACGATGCTATGTGGTGATTGTGTATGGTTTTGTTGCATAATGATTTCATGGTATGATTTGATGGTGAATAATACTTAGTTATGATATTTCATCTAGTGATATTTAGTAATATTAATTCATGATAGCACTTCATGAAGATCACACAATACTTAGCATGTGATTCTTAGTTATTTCACGATGGTATGGTATGGCATGTTATACTAATGCTTATTTATTTTATCAGGGTATTTTGAGAGTATAACATGTGACAGTATTGTTAACCCAAAAAATCCCTCACTAAGCTCTACATGGCCTACACCACCCAAGGACACCCATGCACGACCCTCATTTCACCCCATTGGACCCCCACACCCTAAAAAAGGCTTAAGAATGAGCAAAAGGGCTTAAAAACCCCCAAAAAGAGCCTAAATAGTTCTCCTAGGGGCTAAGGCCTCCAAAAATGGGCTAAAACCCCTCAAAGGAGCTAAAACCCCCAAAAGAAGCAAAATATAGGGCGGAAGGGGCTAAAAGCCCAAAAAAGGGGCGAAAGCCCCAACCAGGGGCTTAAAACCCTAAAAAGCCCCAAAAAGCTATAAATAGAGGAGTGGGGGTCACTCTCAAATCACTTCTCCCTTGCATATTGTTATGCTGCCCGAGTGGATGCCTTGAGACCCTTTGTCTCTCAAGCCACCCATGCTCCCTCTCCTCCAACTTCCATCGAACCATAGCTCGCCCATCTAAGAGAGGTGCTTCTCCAAGCTAAGGCATGGTGGCCCATTCCATAAAGAGAAGGAATACCAATGTTATTTTATGTATTTGCTTCAGTATTTTGTAGGTTCTCTAACAATATTTGTTTGCAGGTTTATTGTCTAACATGTTTTTACAGGTATTGTGGTTCTAACATTTGTTTGCAAGTAGCTGGAGCTAAGCCCTAACAGTCTTTGCAAAGGGGTTTCCAACCATTTCTCTTATTTTACGTTCTGTCCCATTTTTTGTCCATTTTTCCTGCATTTCACCACTAGGAACCTATCTTTCCATCCAATAGACGGAAGGTAGCCATTCCTGCCCTGTAGCAAGGGAGAGATCCCTACTACAAAACTGGTGACCATACTAGGTCGATCCCACAGGATCCTTGGGTTTTATTTCTGCAAGTTTAGTTTTTTTCCCTAGGTTAATTTTTCTATTAAATCTAGCTTAGATTCTTGTTTATTTCCATTTTCAGTTATCACAAGGAAAATCGGAGTCCATTTGGCCATAGTACAGGTTACTGTCGGCCATATCTAACTCGGGGTCAAAACAATTTCACCTTTCAGAGAAGGTCACACTTATAGGGCCCAAACAAGGGACCAGGAAACTTATTTGGGCCTCACAGGGGTGACCAAGTCACCCTTTTACCCCTGAAAGGTGTGACCCCCTTCCAAAAGACAGCCCACTTCTGTCTACAAAATCTGAGCGACCCCCTCGCCTATTTCTGGAAAAATTTGGCGACCCCCTCACCACATTTGACCTGAAACATGCGATCTATCACTTAGAATTGGGTTCTTAATAATTAAGGACTATCAGTGTGGCTCAGCCACCTCTATCCATTCGAATTATTTTATTTCTATTTCGGTTTATGTTAATGTCAATTCCATTTACAAAAGAAAGTGTAAATTAAATACTGAATGGCTTAATGAATATAGTTTGACTAAAACTCACTTAAAATCAACAATCTTGCTTAACCCTTCCTCCTCTACCTAGTCATCACCCTTCGTGGTATTCTAGGATAAGACGAAGGGCATATCTCGTATAGTAATAGGCACTTCACCCAATATTGTTCGAAACCACTAAAAATGGGTGACTTGGAAGGTAGAGGGGGTAGAGAAGGAGGGCTTCTCACGGCACTCAGTTTCCTTTCTGTTGACCAACCTTGCATCTAGAAGGTGACCTATGGATCTACAGATAGGCTTAGTCCCATTGTGTTGAGAGCCTAGAACCTTCTCCTGGTTGAAGAAGAATATAGGTGTAAGGTAGTCACCTAGTCAGGCTATCACAATTCAGGATAAAAAATGGTATATGTCTAAAACATTTTTTATTTCCATTTACTGCTTTCATCCACAATGATATGAACTCTGTAGAATATTCATAAACCATTTGCAGCCACTAGATAACAGAAAAACAAAAGGACATACACACCATACCATGTAAATCAACCCAACTCAGTTCATGAAGCTAAGAGAGCCACTAAAATTTATAAATTTAGTGACTAAGTTAAAAATCTGTAGTCTTTGAGGACATAATTCCCTGACTGCCTTAACTGCGGGATGTACTTGGGCTCAGCCCAGAAATTCATTGTGAGGAGTACCATGGGAACCCCAAAGTAGCTGGCCGCTGAGAGGAATTGCCAAGCGAAACTGGCAACGACTCCCATCGATTGAGTAACATGCCCAAGAGGAAAAAGCCAAGCGTTATCTTCTAGTAGTCTTGGTGGTTGAGTGACCACCTATAGCCAATAGGAATCCATTGAAACAGGGGTCCAATAATAATTACCCCCAGTTTGAAATTCAAAATTAACACAATTGATCCCTTACACTCTTCCTCATGCCTCAGAGGCGAACCACCACAGTTCGGGTTATTAAACCGACATCGTCGAGACCATTCTTGATGACCTCCCACACCATTAGAGGGCCACACAGCCTCTAATTTAGATTCAGACCCATATCAGTCTGAACCAGACCTGTACACTTCACCATCAAGCCCCATGGCTGGTGCAAACCCAGATCCATTTTACGGCATAGCAAATGCTAGTGGACCAATGTCCACACCACAAACTATCACCAACAACCCTGTAGGTGGCCCCAACACGGTTATGCAAACTGTGATAAGTCAGCTGCCACCACCCATCTTGACCAGTCAAGTGGTCCCACCTGTAACACATGGGGGAAGTATGCCTTCTGTTAACACCTTTACTTAGTAGAGGATTGAAGGAACCATGGTGAGGAGGAAATAATGGTTTATTGTAAGACTTTGGTTAAATATTATGGTATAAAATTATGACAACGGGTGAGTAAGCAATGAATTTTCACGGGATCCAACAGTGTAAAGTGGGGAGATGCAGATCGACGGTTTATAACGTGTCTACTCCATGAAGATGCGAGAAGGATAAAGACATGTGGAGTGTTCGATGAGATGTAAAGATTAATGGTCGTCGATCTGGCTCGATGAAATCTATGGTCATTGTGAACTCCACCCTATAGACTTGCACGTTTGATAAAATGAAGAAGCTCGACGGAATAGGGTACATGTCGCTCCATCCGACAGCTGGAAAGTAAAGGTGAAATATATCAACGGTCGTTGACAGATATGGAGCGGGAAGTTGCGCGGTGGTTGGAGACAAAAGGTGGTAGCGGAATGCAAACCACAGTACACACGGCAGCTCGTGGTGCATTCTGCAGGAAAAAGCGGTTTGGCGGAAACCACTAAAGGGGGCCTCCGGAGTGGGGTCCTATATAAACAAAGTTGACTTGTTCAAGAATTATTTTTTATTGGTGCCAGATGAATGAAAAGGACCTGCATGCTCTCCAACCTCTAACAGTCAATATCGAATACACGCAGTCACAGTAACAGGTAAGGCCCGAGCACCCAAAATTCATCCACCTAATTACCATTGTTGACTGAATTATGGACAAAGTAAAATATTTGCAAGGGTTTAGTTGTATTTTGGACGATAGAGAGGAATACCTGGTTGACAAGGATAGAGGAGTATGTGACCCTTTCTTGTCTGTAGGAAGTGTATCAGTTAGCAAAGAGAAACTGTGGAAATACAATTCGTAGGGTAATGATATCCTAAACACTTGTAAATCATTTTTATATCATTTTGCTATTGAGCAAACCCTGCATTTTCCCGAGTTCGTAGAGTGATGCGCAGTTAATTATTCTTCTTCTCAGAGAGTTATTGTCGGTCAGTCTACGTCTAGGATACTGTGTAATATTGATGCCAAGGTCATCCGTGAAAATCTGAATCTGCCTAATAACTACCCTGATAGTCATGAACCTGTAAACGAGTCCATTTTAGCCGAAGTGTATAAAAATTGTGAAACCGAGGTCCGTTGTAAATTCTTGTCAAATATTCTTAAATATGGTCAATCACTAGATGGTCTATTTATGCCTTATCATATTCACATTTTCAAAGATGAAGTTCAATTAGTTGTGTCCTTAGTCTGTCAAGTCCTGGGTCTAGATGATGATTGTCATGTAAATGAAGTCATCTTAGGCTTTCTATTGAAAATGAGTTCATTAATTTCTGAGTCACAGTCAGTTCATGTACTCAGTTTAGATGAATACTTAGCAGAAGCTATACATCTTCAATTGAGTGAGTTTCCAAAGGTTAGGTTCTTCAAGTTTCAGACTTATTTATTGAACATCTTGCTATGTTCAAACGTCACCGAACTGCAGTTTTTAAGTACCATGTTTTCTTCAGATTTGCCCAAGCAAATCAGCATATTTGAATTTGCAAATTCAATTATGTCAAAAATATACAACATGTTATTTGATGAAGTGTTACCCTGGGTATTAGAAGAGATGAAATGCATGATGCAGTCCTCACCTGAGGACAGGGTCGGAGATTGGTTTTTGTACAAGGATTCCACTATTTTAAGAATATATGGATTTACTGGGGAGCCTTATAGGTTACCTGCTTTCCTTACTCCCATAATTTTTGCATTAGAGTTTATGAGACAAAGACTACATTCCGAAGAAGAACACTTTGGGGCCTTTAAGAAATCTTCAAATATCAAGTTCCCTCTCAAAGTTGGTTCTTTTATCTTCAAAAATAAAGGCTCCCTGGTGTTCATAGAAAAATTGTTGGAGAGCATGGAATTTCAAAAGGAGCAAAGGGTAAATTATGATCCCCATCATATAATTTCCCTTAGGAAGTAGGCAAACAAAAACAAGCCATTTGACCACCAAGTTGTTGAAGGCCTGAGCGAGATAGCCAATTTGTTTCATTTTATGGAAATTCCAAGATCTGATGAAAGCTCAAGTATTATACCAATTGTAGTATCTCAAGTGACAGATGGTCCTAATATTGTAGTTAAAAGAATTCTTTCTGAAGTTGAAAGCATGGAAGTGGATGAGGATGGGTCACACAAAAAGGCCAAATTGTTTCAAGATGGTGGAGTTTTAAGTGAAGATATTTCAGAAGATTTAAAAAGAGTTGCTTTAGTTCCAACAAAATCTGTACAGGTGAATCAGTTTTTTTTTAAAGGTGTAGATAATTCAGAATCAAGCCCAGTTTTCAAGTCCAAAGAGGAGATTATGGCCAGTTATGTGGAGAAGCGAAAGCAGTCCCTAGAAGAGACAAGGAATCTACTCCCATGGGTGAGGAGTTTAAATAATCCAAAAACTTCCTTGATTTCTACCAGGGACGTGGAAAGAAATACTTTTAAATTGGCCATGGTAAGTGATAAGAAGATGTTAGAAATAGAAGTAAGATTGGACAAGATTAGTGTACCAGACAAAATACAGTTACATAAGCAAACAGGTGACATTATTTATTCAGATTTATTGCATGCTATGATGAGAGTTAATAAGTTACAAATTTTAGTAGACAAGTTAGAAGTTCAGTTAAAACATGAGAAATTTGAAAATAAGGCCAATGCCATTCAAATAAAAAATCTACAAGCAGACATTATCAGCTCAGGAAATGAAAGAGATAACACCCAGGCAATCAAAAGACTTTTGGAAGAAAAGGACAATGCCCTCCAGGTTTTGAAGAAAAGGTTGAAGATCCCAAGCACTGAATATGTTCAATCATCTGAATTATTAGCATTACAAGAAGAGAAGGAAAATATTCACCAGGAGATGATGGAGCATAAAGGAAGAGCTGTCAAATTACAAGAGGAAAAATACAAATGGGAAACAGAGCGGAATGAGCTAATAGCCCAACTCTCCCTGCTGAAAAAGGACCAAATCGATGAAAAAGAGATTATGGAGGAGTTGATGACCCAAAATCCCACTGATGAAGACATGTCCATTGTGAATATTGAGAAACCATTAAACGATTTTTGTGTAGATGACTTACTAGTGCCTATGTCCCAGGTCAGCCTAAAGGATGAAGAAATAAGAGAATTAAAGATGGAAAATGAAAAAGTCAAATCCGAGCTGGCCAAAGTTACTGAAAATAAAAATAAAATATTGCAAGATAGAAATCAGCTACAAAAGAAATTTAATGAATTGAAGGAAAGAAACATCGGAAAGGGTCCTCTCCAGGGAGCGAAGCACATAATTTGGGACACATTATCTGTAGAAATTACTAAATTCAGACATTATTTGAACTTTATTGATGATCAAAGCATATTGATCAATTTGGCCAATCAAATACTGAAGTTGGTAAATGAAACTATGGAGAGGAAACCCCTTGCCACAGCCCAGAACGCGTTAAATTTCTTAAATTCATTAACATACCAAAAGTTGCATGATATAGGAGTAAAGGACATGATAGCATCATCTAATGAAGACCATCCAGGACAAAGCTGATGAAATGATCTCATAGGTTAATGACTTCAAAAATGATTTCAAAGAACTATTTGAGGGCGGGCTTCCTTCCTTCTGGGACGAGGAGGGACGAATGTTTTCCCAAGAACACTATCACAGCCTGTTGGTACAAAGCCGCATGGATCATTCTAAATTTGACGATTTGGAAAAGGGGATGACAGGGAAAGTCATCGTGGATAAGCTGACGGAGGATTTTGAGATACTACAAAAATTCCTAATCATCAGGGGAAGGTTTCCTAAAGTATCTTATGAAGCCTACATGGAGCTGGAGGTGTCCATTCGAGAGATGATTGAATATGATATTCCAAGTGCAGAGCAATGGAGAACCATAGAGAGATTCAGAAAAATGAAGTATATCCTTCATTCATGAAGACAGGTGTTGCGCACTGAGAAGCTGCTTGGACGAGACCATGTTACCGAGTTGATTTTAACTTAATGATCTGTTAGGATTGAAGCTAGTAGTTTATTCCTAGGAGTTAGGAATATAGTTACAAGACTTTGATTAAGCTGGTTATTCAGTTATAAATCTTCTTGGAAGATGAAATGATTTTATGTATATAAGTGCATTTATTTTATGTGATGGGGGTTGGAACCCATCTTGTTGTTGAATGTTTCTTTCGAAGACATATATTTTTGAATAACAAAGTGAATGCATAAGAGTTATCAGAGATTCATGCGTCATTTACATTACAGTCTGTACTTCTCTTCTTATGTGATTGTTTTTTCCAGTGTAACACCCCATTCTGTTTTTTGTCATATCTGAAACACAGTGTTGAATGGTTAGAATTCATAGTGTTTATGCTCTGATCATCGTTTCAGTTATTTTATACATTTTTCTACTAAAGTTAATATAGAACTCATCTTTGATGCTCTATATTAATGGACTGTCCATTGTTTCTTCTGTTTCACCTGAACTAAATGAATGACTGTGATGGAATGTTTATCTTGCCTTTGATAAAATCTCATGCATATGTCTTTGTGATATCTTTATGTATATGTGACTCCATTACCCAATGGTTATGTGTATTCTTTCAACCAATTTATACAAATCTTTGAGTGTTGATTTATATCTGGTCTTGTTAAATCTGTATCTGAGAGATCCCTCTCTGGAAAGAAAAGCCAGTTTCTTTCTAAAAGTGGTTTTGCTGTTACCTTTGGAATTTACCTTTGCAACCTGGGTACATTCTGAGTGCTAACAAATTGGTGCCGTTGTCGGGGAACGAAAGTGCACATCTGTCCTGGGAGAACGACAGAATTTGAAGAAAGATTTATGTGGGCAAACAGGAATTTTTATTAGTAGAAAAGGTTGTATATTTTCCCTGGCGACTCCTTTGTAAAACTTTTTCAGAAATTAAGGAGTCATTCTGGCTTTGAGAAGACACACGCGAGGTAACTATGATACCGAAGTCTTGAAAAGTTTGGAAGATCCGGAAAAGTTATTTAAGAGAAAGGATAAAGAAAATATAGGTTTTCCTTTGTTTGGTGCATCATCTTCTCAAGATTCTCCTATTGATCCAGAATGGGAAGTTGATGTTGGAAGGAGTTTGTTGAAAACCAAATCTGAGTCTGATCTTAAAAATACTGAGTTTAATTCTCGTAGATTAGAGTCTTATTTGTTGGATTCCCTCTGGAGAGATTTACAACAAACTACAAAAGATAAAACATTTGCTGTTCAAAATACTCAAAAGTCTTCAGTTCCCTTGAACCCACCTAGACCAATGGCAGCCAGATTTGCTCCCTTGCGTTTGCCTGCTTTATTACACGATCTTCCTCATAATTATTCCCAAAGAACTTTCTTTATTTGATGGAGAAGGTGACATAACTGCAAAGCAACATGTGGCTAAATTTGAAGACTTCATAGACTTATAAGAAGTTGATTATCCAAATGTTAAAATGCAGTTATTTGCCCAAAGTTTGTCAGGTGAGGCCAAGAAATGGTTTAAATATTTTCCAGATGGGTCTATAATGAATTTTCAAGCTTTTCAGAATGCATTTCTAGATAGATGGGATGATAAACAAAATCCTTTACAACTCTTGTCTCAGTATAATAGTCTCAAAAAAGGAGGTTTCAAATCTGTCCATGAATTTTCCAGCAGGTTTATGAGGGTTTATAATTCTATTCCGGAAGACATAAAACCTTCTACAGCTGCTGCTAAACTACACTATGCTGGAGCCTTTGATAATGATTTTGCATTTTCATTAAGGGAGAGAAAATCAGTGACTCTTGCTACAATGTTTACAGATGCCTTAGAGGTGGAAGAAAATATGATGGCAAGTGGAAAAATGAAACATAGAGATATTGATAGGAGGAAAAAGGAAGAGAATTTTCCTTCTGCTTCTTCTTCTACTAATGATGTCAAATTTGAAATGATGTTGAAGACAATGGAAAAGTTGATGGACAGATTAACTATGGATAACAAGGGGTTCAATAGAGAACAAGTTGGTCCTCAAATCAGAAACCCTAATTTTAGAAGACCAAATCCCCCTGTTCCTCCCCAAAATAGGCAAAGAGACATAAGAAACCCAAGAAATCAAGAAGACCAGCAAATTCGACCACCGTTCCCTGAGAATTATGTTGCTGATGAAGAAGACCCTACTAAGAATGAAATTCATCTTTTTGGAGAATTGAATTCAGAGATATATCTTACTGAAGAAGAGCATAACATGTTTGAACAGGAAGGTGGAAATGAAGAATTTGAAAGGGATACAGAACAGTATCAAAGCAGTTATTTACATGCTATGGATGATGTGCAAAGGAAAATTAGATTGAGAAACAGGGAATTTTTTATAACTAAGGGGAAGGAAAATCCAAATCAACCTTCCACAAGTTCCCTAAATGTAGAAAAGGGAAAAGAAGTGCAAAAAGAGTCTCTTGTAAATAAAGAAGCTGAAAATGAGATACAAAGAGACAAAAGAATAAAGCAAGTGGCCCCAATTGATGTAGAAAGGGCTGGTTCTGGTTTTAATTTGCAAAATGAGCTTTCAAAGTTAAAAAGTTATGTTCCATTTAACGAGTTGTTGAGAAACAATGAATATAGAGACACTATAACAAAAATGGTCAAAGGTCAAGGAGAATCGCAATTTAATATTTTGGAGTTGAATGATGATAATCCTACTATTTCATTTGGGTCAAAGGTTGAAAATTTAGAAAATGAAGAAGTCCCTCCTTTCTATTTGAGTCTAAATGTGCATGATATGGTGGTCCATAATTCTATGTTAGACTCAGGAGCATCACATAATTTAATGCCGAAGGGAGTAGTTGAAAGTTTGGGACTAGAAGTGACAAGGCCCTATAAAGATTTGTATTCTTTTGACTCTAGAAGAGTAAAATGCCTTGGTTTGATCAAAGATATGGTAGTGACTCTGAATAAATTGCCATCTAAAACTATAGTCATGGATGTGGTAGTAGCAGATATTCCACCTAAATTGGGGGTATTGTTATCAATATCTTGGACTTCGAAGTTGAAAGGTAGTTTACAAATGGATATGTCATATGCTACGATTACTGTTCAAGATGGGAGCAGAAGGTTGTATAGTGAGAAAAGGACTCCTTATGTAGTAAGCAGTCAAGATAAACCTGAAATTCATCATATATATGCCGTTGATACTGATTTGGGGTCTTCTATTCTCTTTAATGATACTGTCCCATGTGATCTAGAAGCTACATTGCAGGAGAAGTCTAAAGAAGATAAGAAAGAAGAGGTGATGGAACAGGATGATTTGGAGGCAAAACAAAAAGGGAAGGTTTGTGGACTATGTACTTTGATGGATCTGCTGCAAAAATAGGTGTTGGAGTTGGTGTGTATATAATTTCTCCTATTCGAGATTTTAAAGCTTTATCTTATAAATTAACATTTGAATGCACAAATAATGTAGCAGAATATGAAGCTTTATTATTGGGGTTGCATGCTTTGAAAGATTTGGGAGCGCAGGGAATAAAAGTCTTAGGAGATTCAGAGCTGGTGATAAATCAAGTAAATGACATCTTTCAAACTAGGCATCCCCGAATGAGGGCTTAAAGGAATGAAGTGTGGGATATGATTGGTAACTTTTTCACAGAGCACACGATTCAAGTGGTTTCTAGGAATGAAAATATGGTGGCAGATTCTTTGGCAGTAGCTGCTGGAAAATTTAAAACCCCTATTGCTGGTCAGAAAGAGTATCAGGTGGACATTGTGAATATACCATATATTCCCGATAATTCTAAATATTGGAAAGTATTTTAAGATGATATGCAGATCAGAAGTTTCTTAGAACTCTCAGGAGAATTTGTGAATACTCCTATTGACACCAAAAATGACAATGGCGAGAGTATTCAAGATGATGAAGAACTTGAGAAAGAAGGGGATGGCGCTGAAAAGTTAAAATGAACCTTAGGAGGTAAGGATATTATTCAATTAAAAAATAAATTCATACCAAGAGGTTTGATTCCTTTGGAAAAACTTTTTGATCAGAATGATGTTGCTAAGAATCCAAAAGTAAAGCCTGTTGAGAATGTTGTTGAAGATAGGAATATTGGCACTGAGGAGAATCCTAAGATTATAAAAGTATCCAAGAAATTGCCTGAAAAAGAAAAAGAAGAATGTGTGAAGTTAATGAAAAAATATACAGATGTATTTGCTTGGAGTTATGAAGACCTTAAGGAGTATGATACGTCTATCATACAACATACTATTCCTATAAATCCTAGGGAGAAACCTTTCAAGCAAAAACTCAGAAGGATAAACCCTAAGTTGCTTCCTATTATTGAGAAAGAAATTAAGAAGTTATTTGATGCCAAGATCATTGTAACTCTAAGATTTTCAAATTGGGTTGCAAACCTGGTTCTTGTTAGAAAGAAGAATGGAGAAATAACATTGTGCATGGATTTCCAGAATTTAAACAAAGTTTCTAAGAAAGACAATTATCCCCTGCCAAAGATGGATCATATATTGCAGAAGGTGGTCGGAGCTGAAAGAATTTCAATGTTAGACGGTTTTTCTGGTTATAATCAAATCAAAGTATTACCCGAAGATCAGGAAAATACCGCATTTACCACACCCTGGGGCACTTTTATGTATGCAAAGATGCCTTTTGGCTTAATGAATGCAGGAGCTACTTTTCAGCGAGCTATGGACATTGCTTTTGCAGGGGAAATTGGGAATTTTGTGGTAATATACATGGATGACATCACAGTCTATTCAAAATCTAACAGAGAGCATCTGCATCATCTAGAGAAATTTTTCATGAAGTGTAGGAAGTTTGGTATATCATTGAATCCAAAGAAGTCCAATTTTGTGTTGGAAGAAGGAAAGTTGTTGGGTCATATAATATCTAAAGATGGAATAAAAATTGATCCTGAAAGGGTGAGTGCAATTTTGAAAGTAGGAGAACCCAGAAGTAAAAAGGAGATACAATCATTTTTGGGGCAGGTGAACTTTTTGAGAAGGTTCGTGCCAAGCTTTGCTGAGATCTTAATGAATATCACAAATATGTTGAAGAAGGGTCATGAGATAAAATGGAATGTGGAAGCTAGAAAATATTTTTGGGAAATCAAAAAAGCAATATCAGATGCTCCTGTGTTGGTGAGTCCAGATTTTACCAAATATTTTTTAGTATTTTCATATGCTTCAGAATATACTATCGCAGTAGTTTTATTGCGGAAAAATGAGGAGAATTTGGAACAGCCCATAGCATTTTTTAGCAAAATGTTGAGGGATGGGGAATTGAAATATGACATCATGAAGAAACAAGCATATGCTTTAGTCAAAGCATTGAATGATTTCAGAGTATATATTCTACATTCACATATAATTGCACATGTTCCATCTGCTGCAGTAAAAGGAATTTTGATACAACCAGATCCAGAAGGCAGAAGGGAAAAATAGATTGCTACATTACTGGAGTACGATATAGAAATAAAGCCCACCAAGTTGGTTAAAGGACAGGGATTAGCCAAAATGATGGCCAATTCAAATTGTGAGGCTTTACAAATTAATTTCCTATCTCACCAATCTATTCAGTTGGACACATAAGTGGAAGTAATGGTTGATTTTGTTGCATCTCCATGGTATTCTGATATTGTTTACGTCCTTCAAAATTTACAAGCACTAGAAGGATTGAGTAAGTCAAGGGCGAGATCCATAAAATTGAAAGCTGCCAAATTTTGCATTATAAATCAATATCTTTATTGGAAAGACCCCAGAGGAGTGTTGCTAAACTGTCTTTTAGAAAATGAAGCTCAGCATACAGTCAACGAATTTCATAAAGGGGATTGTGGAGGACATCATTCTTGGAAGGTGACTGCAAATAAAATTCTAAGAGCAGGGTATTATTGGCCAACATTATTTTCAGATGTATATAAATACCCCAGTAAATGTCATCAATGCCAAATTTTTTATGGTAAAAGAAAAGTACTTCCTCTCCCTTTAAATCCAATAATGGTAGAAGCTCCTTTCCAGCAGTGGGGTTTGGATTTTATTGGAAAAATAAACCCCAATTCATCAGGACAACACAAATGGATTCTGACAGCTACAGATTATTTTACAAAATAGATTGAATTGATCCCCACCAGAAGAGCCACTGAAACTGTAATCATGGATTTTCTTGAGGAAAATATATTGGCTCGATTCGAATGCCCCAGAAGAATAGTAACAAGACAATTCAGCTGCTTTTAAATCCAAGAAAATGATTGATTTATATCACAAATATCATATAAGTCTCAATCATTCAACTACCTATTATCTGCAAGGAAATGGGTTAGCTGAATCTTCAAATAAAAGCTTAGTAAGGATCATCAGGAAGCTGTTGGAAGATAATAAAAAGTCCTGGAACACCAAACTCAAGTATGCTCTATGGGCTGACAGAATTAGTACCAAAAGGGCAATCAGCATGTCTCCTTTCCAACTGGTGGATGGAACTGAAGTCATTTTTCTGGCGTCGTTAGGTGTTCCGGTTATGAGATATTTCCGAGACCAGCAAGAAGAACCAAATCACATGCAAAGGAGGATAAACCAGATTATTGAGCTGGAAGAATGAAGGAATAAGGCTTATGACAAGGTGCAGTTACATTAGGAAAAAATGAAAAATACTTTTGACAGAAGAATCAAAGAAGAACAGTTTCAGATTGATGATCTAGTCTTGAAGTGGGATGCTCCTAAAGAAGACAAACATGGAAAATTTAATCATATGTTGGTAGGTCCTTATGATGTTGCTGGATACAGAGGACAAAATGCATTTTTGCTAGAATATCCGAACGGGGTTCCTCTGGATAGTAACCCTGTCAATGGAAGGTATCTGAAACATTACCCGTCCTAAAGAGGAGGGTAAAATTTGTATTATAGCCTGTAAATACTTATTTTTCTTTACAATTCAATATGGATGGTAGGCCGAATGTATTTGAATCCCCCGGTGAAGGCCCTAAGATTCATGAGGCATGCTATTCCTTTCTATAAAAAAAATAAAAAAATAAAAACAATACATCTACGAAAAACAAAAGATAAGTTTTCTGGAAGTTACTGTGAAAGATTAAAGTCAGGAACCTGGTCTATGAGTTCTTTGATACCTCACAGGGAGGATATCATCCCCAGATGGAGCCAGTTGTTAACACCTTTACGTAGCAGAGGATCGAAGGAACCATGGTGAGGAGGAAATAATGGTTGCTTGTAAGACTTTGGTTAAGTATTATGGTATAAAAGTATGACAACGGGCGAGTAAGCGATGAATTTTCACGGGATCCAACGGTGTAAAGCGGGGAGATGGAGATCGACGGTTTATAACGTGTCCACTCCATGAAGATGCGATACGGATAAAGACTTGCGGAGTATTCGATGAGATGTGAAGATTAACGGTCGTCGATCTGGATCGATGAAATCTACGGTCATTGTGAACTCCACCCTGTAGACTTGCACGTTTGATAAAATGAAGAAGCTCGATGAAATAGGGTACATGTCGCTCCATCCGACGGCTGGAAAGTAAAGGTGAAATATATCAATGGTCGTTGATGGATCCGGAGCGGGAATTTGCGTGGTGGTTGGAGACAAAAGGTGGTAGCGGAATGCAAACCACAGTACACACGAAAGCTCATGGTGCAAGATAGAAATCCGAGCTAGTCAAAGTTACTAAAAATAAAAATAAAATATTGCAAGATAGAAATCAGCCACAAAAGAAATTTAATGAATTGAAGGAAAGAAACATCGGAAAGGGTCCTCTCCAGGGAGAGAAGCACATAATTTGGGACACATTATCTGTATAAATTACTAAATTCAGACATTATTTGAACTTTATTGATGATCAAAGCATATTGATCAATTTGGCCTATCAAAGACTGAAGTTAGTAAATGAAACTATGGAGAGGAAACCCCTTGCCACAGCCCAGAACGCGTTAAATTTCTTAAATTCATTAACATACCAAAAGTTGCATGATATAGGAGTAAAGGACAGGATAGCAATGGTACTGTGGGACAAAAATTTTATCCATAAGCATCATCTAATGAAGGCCGTCTAGGACAAAGCTGATGAAATGATCTCATAGGTTAATGACTTCAAACAGGCTTTCAAAGAACTATTTGAAGACGGGCTTCCTTCCTTCTGGGACGAGGAGGGACGAATGTTTTCCCAAGAACACTATCACATCCTGTTGGTACAAAGACACATGGATCATTCTAAATTTGACGATTTGGAAAAGGGGCTGACAGGGAAAGTCATCGTGGATAAGCTAACGGAGGATTTTGAGATACTACAAAAATTCCTAATCATCAGGGGAAGGTTGCCTAAAGTATCTTATGAAGCCTACATGGAGCTGGAGGTGTCCATTCAGGAGATGATTGAATATGATATTCCAAGCGCGGAGCAATGGAGAGCCATAGAGAGATTCGAAAAAACGAAGTATATCCTTCATTCATGAAGACAGGTGTTGCGCGCTGAGAAGCTGCTTGGACGAGACCATGTTACCGAGTTGATTTTAACTTAATGATCTATTAGGATCAAAGCTAATAGTTTATTCCTAGGAGTTAGGAATATAGTTACAAGACTTTGATTAAGCCGGTTATTCAGTTATAAATCTTCTTGGAAGATGAAATGATTTTATGTATATAAGTGCATTTATTTTATGTGATGGGGGTTGGAACCCATCTTGTTGTTGAATGTTTCTTTCGAAGACATATATTTTTGAATAACAAAGTGAATGCATAAGAGTTATTAGAGTTTCCTACGTCATTTACATTACAGTCCGTACTTCTCTTCTTATGTGATTGTTTTTTCCAGTGTAACACCCCATTCTGTTTTTCGTCATATCTGAAACACAGTGTTGAATGGTTAGAATTCATAGTGTTTATGCTATGATCATCGTTTCAGGTATTTTATACATTTTTCTACTAAATTTAATATAGAACTCATCTTTGATGCTCTGTATTAATGGACTGTCCATTGTTTCTTCTGTTTCACCTGAACTAAATGAATGACTATGATGGAATGGTTATCTTGCCTTTGATAAAATCTCATGCATATGTTTTTGTGATATATTTATGTATATGTGACTCCATTTCCCAATGGTTATGTGTATTGTTTCAACCAATTTATACAAATCTTTGAGTGTTGATTTATATCTGGTCTTGTTAAATCTGTATTTGAGAGATCCCTCTTTGGAAAGAAAAGCCAGTTTCTTTCTAAAAGTGCTTTTGCTGTTACCTTTTGGATTTACCTTTGCAACCTGGGTACATTCTGAGTGCTAACACCTTCAACCCACACTATCCCACTTGGGATACATGGGGGAAATGGCCCTTCCACCTTCACTACCCCTCCTACCACACTTGGAGGAACTGGCCGATCCACAATGATGCCACAAGTACCCACAGTTATGCTGGTGCATTATGCACCTGCAAATCCCACCACCATGGCTACCCCATCTCACATCAACCTGGGGTCAAACCTTCCTTTCATGGCACATATCAACTTGCTTTATTTGGCTCGGTTAACAAATGATCTTATCTACCATCAAACCTTTTGGCCTCCCATGCCAACGAAACTTCCCTCAGACATTCCCAAGTTTGAAGGGAAGGCAAGGGAGTGCCCCAAAAACCACATCATGTTGTTTCATCTATGGTGCTCATCAAACAACATCGTAGATGATTCAATCGGGCTAATACTATTCCAACGCACCCTCACAAGTGCTGCAACCAAATGGTACATTGAGCTACCACAAGACAAGTACCCAGATTTCAACTCTTTGGCTTTCACGTTCCTACAATATTTCCAAATCCTCATCATATATGATGAACGGGTGGAGATCTTGTTATCTTTCTACCAGAATACTGTAACCCACATAACCGACCACATCCATGAGTGGCGGTGACGTCGTAGTTTGTGTAAGATCCAACTTGATGACAGGATCTTCCTGGATTGGTTCCTTAAAACCTTACTCCCACCTATAGAAAAGGATGTCGCATCTGAACGTCCCCAATCCAAAGAGGAGGCCATCTTGAAATCCCATCATTTTGATCTGATCTATGCACAGTCTGGATCCCTTTACACCATCATTCTAGATGCTCCCTGTGTGGGCACTTCCTACCAAGATGCACCGGGGGCATCCCATGCTGCATATGGCATCATAGGTTCTATCTCTCACCAACCATAGCACTGTCCAACACCATCTGCAATACCACCACAACCAAGCAACACCGCTAGTGTTGCCTACCAAAACCAAACTCTGGACTATGCAAGAATGATGTTGGCCCAGTCTAGAGCCATGACTTCTTATGCACAACCTGCACCACCACAGTAGCCCTAGGCCTTGGCTTGGCCAACACAACAATACGCATGACAAATTCCCACATTTGTGGCACCGGCACCCACCCAAATCTACTATGCACCACCAATGCAAGCAATTCAAGACCCTTCCCCTGCTCCACCTATTCCATTGGTATAGGTGTTTGCACAATAAAACCATCCCAACCGGCCAGCCCCCAATAATCAACAAGGGCAAGCTAGTAATAACCAACCCTAGAACCAAGGCAACAATCAACCGTAAGGAGGCAGTCAACAACCAAATCCTCCCGACAATGTCGTGGTGAACCGGCCAGCCCAAAATCCCCAATGACCAAATGCACCGAGATGCAATGCTCCGTTGTGGACAAACCAACCGTGCACACTATGCGAGGTCTACGAGAACTACACATTTGAGTGTCCCTTCATGCATCATGCTAAACAGGCCATTAGAAATGAGGTTCAACATGCCACCAATACAACAGACCAAGCCCAACCCAACCCGACACCACAAGGACCTCCTCCTATTATGCTCCAAAACCCATTACCAGTCCAAGGATTGGTGGAAACCGCACCCCCTCCCCAACCCAATCCCAACACTCTAGGGGCACCTCCCATGGTAGAAACAGGTGTCCACCACCTGTTAGCTATGAAAACTGAAGAGGTCAATCTACAAACCAAATGAAATCAGTACGGAACCAACACCAAACCCACTGACACATCAACAGCATCTACATCTAAAAAAATCAATGCACCTCTTTAGTTACCCCCTTTCCTGCGCCCCCCCATATGTCAGGTTGCCAATAATGCCACAACTAGAGCTGCTTTTAGCTATAGCATCGTGGATGATTTGGGCCAAACACCTACCTGCATGTCCTCTCTCGAGGTATTCAAAATGTTCCCAACATAGCGGAAATCCTTACTAGCCTCCCTTGGGGCTGTAGACCCCTCTGACTCCAAGTTGATCACATTCGACACTGAGAGAGGTGAACCACAAATTCCATAAACCATTTCCTTTCAAATCCCGGTGTCTATCCAAAATTTGGTTGTGCACCGGTGCATAGTGGATGAGGGGGCATCCATGTGCATTATGTCTACCCTAGTTTGGCAGAAACTTGGATCCCCAATTCTACAACCATCCTCCACAACTCTGCGGGCTTATGATGGCCATCCCACTAAAGCCCAAGGAATCCTCCCCCACGTCCCCATCACATTAGCCAAGAAGACATTTCTGATCGAAATAGAGGTTTTCAATGCTCAATTGGACTATAACCTTCTCCTCAAAAGAAGTTATATGTACGCCATGAGAGCTGTTGCATCAACTATATTCCACCTCATGATGTTCCCCCACGAAGGAAAAATCATGATGGTTGACCAACTTACTTATCATGATCTACAAGGGCTAATAACACCCTCCAACTTTATCCCTATGATCAACACCATTGATCCACAAGGGATGACCACACACACGAATGTTATCCCTACGATCAACACCATGGTTGACAACATACCAGCCTCCCCATTGTTAAATGTGGGCCCTGGGTTGTTTGCCGATACCACCATGATGACTTCTTTCCCCTTAGTGTCACCACCAATGACAACAAACGAGACTACGGACTTGTGCATGCTCTCATCCAGCACCGTTGCACCCAAACAACAACCGTAGCCGCAGCCCCAACCGCAACCACAACACCATCCACAACCACAACATCAATAGCAGCTGCAACATCATCTGCAACCACAACATTATGCACAGCCGCAACCACAACCTTATCCCCACATACAACCATCAGGGAGTTATCTGGGCTCCTCTCCAGTCCATACAATTCCCTTCCTCTTTCCCCCGCCTGGTGTCATGAGCAAGCCAGTAATGGCCACCCTAAACCTACCCAACTTTACATTGGGAATTCCCGTGTGGTATCTTGATCCACCAACTCAACCACCAATTCCCTAGGTAGTCTTAACCCTCATGCAACCCTTTGCGGCCAAGTCTCATCCTCCACCTAGTCCACAAAAACCAACCACCGCACCTGCACCCACACCGCCCCACCCAGAAAGGGCCAGGGGCAAGAATGTGAAAGCTACCGCAGAGCTTCGACAGACCCTGCCTTGCACCGTCTATGAATAACAGGGCCATCCAACTTAGAACTTCCTTAATATTCCAATGATCTACGTGCATTTGGATGCCATGGATACAACCGAAAAACTCCCCGTGGTTGAACTTCCAAGTGCGCCAATAGTGAGAAACAAGTCACTGAGAAAAAACCATGCTTGCACCCTTTGCAGACTGTATGGACACTATTCTCACCACTGTCAAGACTTTCTTGAGTTCCAAATGGATTTAGCCAACCTTTGTCAACATTCCCTTGAATATGAGATCACCCTGATCGAAGAAGTTCACCCCCACCTCCTTGTTTAGACACCATGTCCATTTACATGATGTCCAATTCAACTGACCCTATTGTCTCCACCACCAATGACGGTCCATCAAGCTTGTCTCTTCATTGCTTCCGCAATGGTGAGGAGATACTTGAAGCCTTAACCACCCCATAATACCCGTGGGAAGACATGCACCATCGCTCGTTCTTCCTCCCCGAAGAACTTGTGTCACAGTCTGACTAGTTTTCCGTGGAAACCAAAGATTTCATTCATGGGAAAGTTGACTAGTTCAAAAACCCCATCCCATCACTAGATGCCTTCGAAGAAGGGAACATGGCCAACATCTCGCCAACCATCAAAATCAACATCTCGACCAATCTCGAGGTTGTTGAAGAAATCATGCTGGGGGCATCCTACTCCCCGAAAGAAGTTGCTACCTATAAAGCTCTCTTCCAAGAATTCTGTGACATCTTTACCTGGTCTTACACTAAAATGCCCGGCTTAGATCCATCCATCGTGGAACACCACATCGACACATGGCCCGATGTGGCACCTGTACGTCAAAATCAACGGCCCATCCATCCTTCCAAAGTGGCCACTGTCAAAACCAAAATACAGAAGCTGCGCATAACCAGCTTCATTTACCCCATTGCCTACACCACTTGGGTCTCTAATCATGTTCCCATGAATAAAAAATAGGGTACCATTCATGTTTGCACAGAATTATATGATCTCAATGGGGCATGTCCCAAATACAACTTCCCAGCACCATTCATCGATCAGATTATCGATGCATGCGCTGGACATGAGGCCTTTTCCTTCATGGACATATTTTCTGGATATAACCAAATACAGATCCAGAAAGAATATTGTTACAAGACTACATTCACAACCCCATGGGGCATGTTCGCATATCCAGTCATTCCCTTTGGCCTAAAAAATGCTGGAGCCACCTTCCAGCATGCCATGACACACTGCTTATATGACCTCATTCACATCATGTTGGTTTGTCTTGACAACCTCATTACGCGGTCACAAAAACAAGCACAGCACATAGACGACTTACGACAAGTCTTCCTACGATGTCACAAGTACAAAACCCACTTGAACCTAGTCAAGTGTGTTTTCCATGTCCAAACAGTCTGTCTCCTAGGGTTCATCGTGTCACATAAAGGAATGACCACTGATCCACTGAAATTCCAAACGAATTTCCTCTTAACGTCACCCCTTTGAGTGACGATAGTATATCCTGTATTATAGTCTTTTCCTTTTTTGTTTTACACATTTTTCAAAAATGACTCTTATGTATCATTTCCCCTCATTGCTCCAGATGGATCCTACCTTAGACCGATACATGGGATTTGCTGATGGAGTAAGCAAATGGTCTTCAAACCTTGCCTCAGCTGCATGGGTCATCTACTCCCCATCACACGAGTTGATCCATATCAACGGAATATGCGTGGGAAGTGCGACCAACAACCAAGCTGAGTATGATGGGGTCAATGGCCTCTTTGGCTGCCTCTCTCCTGTTAGGAATTCATCATCTCGATGTCTTCTTAGACTCCCAGCTGCTTATTTCTCAGTTGAACAACCACTATCATGTACGTGATCCCTGCCTCTTTAGAAAATTCCTGTGCACTAAATAGATGGTTAGAACATTTGAGTCCATTACATTCACACATGTTCCCAGAAACCTCAATAGTGTAGTAGATCAAATGGCTAATGACATTCTAAACTGGCACATTCACAATCACATATAGGAAACACACAACCATAACATAATGCATAATCATATCTAAAAATACACACACACATGTAACAATACATCATCTAGGCATTGCATTTCACATCATCATAAAAAGACTCACATATAAAACCATAAAAGTGCATCCACGTGCGTCAAATATATA